>CAKOAT010341820.1:346472-440784 GCA_932364175.1 Eruca vesicaria subsp. sativa
TTTGAGCGGAAGTCCTCGCCATGCCACAAACCCCATCCCCATTTCACAGATCGCACTAGTTCCCCAACCCTAGCAGCAGATTCCCTTGTGAAACGAGCAAAGTACTCCTCTTCATTCCAAAAAAATTTCCTAATCATTGCGTATACATACACGGCACGCTCATATCCTGCATCCGCTGCACTCTTCATGAGAGTAAGACCTTCTTCTCGAAGCTCATATGAGAAGAAAAACTAGACACCCTTCAGATATAGTGTGCTTGGGTTTCCCTCAGCGTAACAAGTTCGGAACAACGAATTAGGCATAGGGGCTTCCCATGGATATGATAGCAAATCAAAGAAATGATATACCCTACGCCGCTCTGTTAACGCCTTCATCGACTTGCACGAAGCTCTGAGGTTATAAAAATCTTTAATGGAATTACTGGCCACACGTTCAACAACTAACGCTTGAATTTCTTCAGGCATTTCAAGAATCGGGAAACCTTCCATTTTCTAAGATAATCAGTTTGTGTCGACAAGGGTGAACTGATTGCGTGTTTATATAAAGAGTTGAAAAGGGGTCTCGAGTTTTCGAGAAGGCGACCTTTCATGATCCTCGCATGGCATGCAACGTTCCGTTTTATATTTCAATAACTCAGCCGTAAGAGCATTAATAACTCAACCGTACCATAATTCAGTTTTATATTTCAATAACTCAGCCGTAAGAGCATTAATAACTCAACCGTACCATGTCATTAATTCAGTTTTATATTTCAATAACTCAGCCGTAAGAGCATTAATAACTCAACCGTACCATGTAATTAATTCAGTTTTATATTTCAATAACTCAGCCGTAAGAGCATTAATAACTCAACCGTACCATGTCATTAATTCAGTTTTATATTTCAATAACTCAGCCGTAAGAGCATTAATAACTCAACCGTACCATGTCATTAATTCACTTTTATATTTAAATAACTCAGCCTTTACTTTCAGGTTTATTGTGACCAGTCGTAGCATGTCAATAACTCAGCCGCCATAACCGCAACCTTTCGTGTTTTTGGCGGGAACAAAATAACTCAGTCTTAAATTTCTTCTTTACCTTTGGCATTAACCTCTCTATATATAGTCCTCCTGTGGCTTTTCTCTAACCAAGAGGACTCTAAATTTCTCATAAATTTCTTCTTTACCTTTGGCAANATATTTCGTCATCAAATGCGGGTGTTGAAGAGGAATTGGGCGCTTGGTGGGCAGAAGCCTGATTGGATGCTAACCAGAGTTTGGCTTGCTCTCGTGGATATGTTTGAAGAATTTGGACCTGATAACTTTGGGGTTTAGAAAGGTTGCGTTTGATATTTAGTTATGTTATTTTGAAAGTCAGCCGTAGCGTTTATGTAACCCAGCCGCTTTAATATTAATAACTCAGCCGCATTATATTATTAACTAAGCATTTTATTTAACTCAGCCTTTTACTTAACTTAGCCTTTAAATTAACTCAGCCACAATATATTAATACTCAGCCTTTTATTTAACTGGGCCACAGTATACTCTAACTCAGCCTTTTATTAAACTTAAATTTTTATTTAACTCAGCCACATATAATAGTAACTCAGCCTTTTATTTAACTCAACCGCAGTAAACTATAACTCAGCCGTAGTAGAACTATAACTCAGTCCTAATTAGAAACATTAAAATCAATAACTCAGCTGTAATACAACATAGTCTACATATCAATACAACACTTTTAAATCGGACAAGTTTTCACATTATTTCCACTCTGTCTACAACGAGAACATGTGTGTTCTTTCCTAGGACGTTTGTTTTCAAGTGCAACCTCTAAAGAAGATTTCATCCTATTTTTCTTAGGCCTTCCTGGCTGAAGACGAATAGACAGGGGAAAGCATGCTAAGTTAACCACGTTATCTAGAACTGGTAGCGCTGAATCAACCGGCATAACTGAATTGGCGTATGCGCTCACCAAATAAGCGCTGGTATAGTAAGGACTGCACAGTGATATACGAAAAACATTCCTGGACTCCGCAGCTGCAATTGCATGCGAACATGGTAATCTCTCCAGCTGGAAACGGTGGCATGTGCATTTTCTCCTTTCCAAGTTAACAACATGCAAAGACTCACCATATGTAACTTCAGTGTGATGAGTATCGATTCTTTGTACAATCAACAGTCTCGCGGTAGTAACACGACCCTATTATAAATAAAAAATGAACAATGAAAAACATTAGAGATTATCGCAAGACCCTTGTCGTCAGGAATCAAAACTTTTAGTTGCGTAAAAAACCAGTTCCATGAATCGTTATTTTCTGTATCAACCACACCGAAGGCGATTGGAAAAATCTGAAAGTTTCCATCCTGAGCTAGTGTTGTTAGAAGCATCCCTTTGTATTTGCCATTAAGAAACGTACCATCGACAACCACAACTTTGCGCATGAAAGGAAACCCATTTATGCTCGCGCCAAACGCAAGGAACACATACAAGAATCTTCCAAACTCATCGATTTGAAGACGAGTTATTGTATCAGGATTTGCTCTTCTAATCATGAATAAGTAAGAAGGCAAGTTTTCGAAACCACTCTCAGGTGTTCCCATATCGATTTCCCTTGCAAATTTCAGAGTCTTATATGATTTCCAATAATCCATCTGCCCAAATGAATACAAATAATAACTCAGCCAAATCACTTAAGTAACTCAGCTTGAACGTATAAATAACTCAATCGGATAACTTAAATAACTCAGCCGTAACGTATACATAACCCAGCCCATATACTTAACTAACTCAGCCGAAACGTTGAATTTTAAATAAACCAGCCAGATAATTCGACTAACTCAGCCGCATCGTTCGATGTTTATATAACTCAGCCTATCACTTAACTAGCACAGCCGGACGTTAATATAAGTCAGCCACAAAGTGTAGATATAACTCAGCTGTAACATTGATATAAGTCAGCCATACTACAACAATTACCTTGAGACCGAATTGTTTATTGAGAGCTATTCCCACACTCGTAGGTCGAACGGCCGGACCAACGTCGCCGAGAAAGTTTCTGTACAATTCTCCTAAAATACCTGGTGTTGCTTGTCGGGATCGATTCAGAACGCTCAGTTACAGAACATGTATGTTCCGAATCGTAAATACGAACATAGAATGTCGGGGAATCCCCTTGTGTTGAAGCACGAACTCTCCAGAGACATCCACCAACCCAACATTTAACAATGAGTAAATCTGGATTGGATACTTCCACATCAAAATCAAATTGATCTCTCACTATAAGAAGTTTCAATCGTCTTTCCAGCTCAGCTTTACTCTGGTATCGTTGCCCAACAGCATGGTTTAGCAAAGACATTTCCAACCTTAGAACCTCTGAATCCCCCTTAGATCCGGTCCAATTGTAAGAAGTTTCAGTCGACTGAGATCTCTTTTTAGGCGGTAGTGTCGGTGAATCTTCGTCTTGTGCTGGAGACTCACCATATGAGCTAAAGTTATCATCTTCGGATGATGCACCATCTGAGTCGTCGAACATATCAAATCGGCTATCAAATTCACTGTCTTCTTCGCCTTCTTCATCTTCTCCAACATCTTTCTGTTTTTCTCCGTCCAAGATATTCTCATTGTCGTTCTGTTCCTCCTCCAAACTAAAACCATCGTATCTAGATTCAACTTCTGAGACTTCTGCTTCTGAGCTGAAACTTTTTAATATATTACTCTTTTCTCCCGCTCCGTCTTTCCGGCTGATCTCATCATCCTCGTTCTCTGTAATCTCTACACAGAGACGTAATCTTTCGGTTTTCCTTAGGCTTAAAAATATTTGCAATTGACGAGTATTGGAGATGTAAAATGGTGGCGTGTCGTGAGCCATTGTTTTCAAAGCTTTATTCGAGAACTGGTAGCTTAGCTGAATCTGATGGCTCGACTCATTCAATCCGTAATCATCGAGTACTGACTTTGCCAGTTCGTCGTGTGTTGTTTTCTCATCTGCATGCAGAACAATACATCCTCTACTGTCGGGTGTGAATAAATATCTGTTTTTCTTAATCCAGTTACCTGAAACAATAATTACTGGATCCATAAGATTTTAGAGAAAGAGAAGAAGGTGAAGAACAGATAGCGGCGTCTGTAACATAAACCATAATTTCGTTGTTGTAGTTAGTAATGACATGGAAAATAAAAGCTGACATGGATGATGACATGGAAAATCAGTTATTCAGCCACCAAACGAACATTTAAGTCAGCCACAATAAGTCAGCCACTTAATACACCGTAAGTCAGTCAAAACGTGAATACTATTTTAGTAATTAAATTTTTGTTAACAATCACCCATAACAGAGATGAAACGCAAGAAGTCAGCTGTATCGTTAAATAAACCAGCCGGCAAATGAATGCTATTCTAGTAATTAATCTTTCGCTAAAAAGTCAGCCGTAAATCAGCTGAGTTTACTGTTACTCCACTTTATGACGGCTGATTAAATATAACTCAGCTGTAAAAAACATCTCATAACTCGGCCGGTCGACGATCAATTAACCAGCCGCGATAGTTAACTCAGCCTTCTGGTAACTAGAACTCAGTCGGATTTTCCAGGAACCAGCCTAAGGATGTATAAGTCAGTCGTAATATCTGACCGTAACTCAGCCGTTATCAAATAAACCAGCCAGATTTTTTTAAGTCAGCCGTAACGATCGACTGAGTTATGTTCATAACTCAGCTTATTTCTCATAACTCAGCTAGGTTAGTTAAGTCAGCCGCAACGCACCTATATCTCGGCCGTAACAAAGTTCATATTGTATTGAGGCTGAGTTTTATGCCGCATTCTTACGTGGACCCGATTTTTTTGCCTACTTGGCACAAAAAAAGTAATGGTATTCTCGTAAATATGTTTTTTCTCACAACGTAAAAAAAGGGCACGCTTGGTATTAAAAAAAAGTAGTAATAAAAAATTTTTTTGTATAATTGTGATAATAATTAATAAAATTCATACTAGTTGAGTTAACTTCCCTAATTTTTACGTTATTCCATTTGAGTCACTCTTCCTGCCCCATAAACACCTATGCTGATTCTCTCTTTAGTTGGTTCGTGTGCATATACTACATCATATATATGATAGTATCATTTGACATATGCCACATACATAATAAGTTGTGTTTCCAGTAACATGATTATATTAAGCAAAGTGTTATGTTATAAATGTGTCACTCTCCTCATCCTCACACGCACACGAGCGAAAGGAAAAAATAAGATTCACCTTTGGTGCTAATTATCACATCCACTTTAAAATATGGTGACATAGTTTATTTAATATGATCGCGTGGAGCATATCTGATTATAACATGGTTTAACACAATTATGATAAAAAGTTCATTTATAGACAGGATTATAATGTCACCTACAATCCCTAATACTAAGCCTTATCGAATCTCTCCCCAATCCCTAAATACTAAACCAAAGTACTAATCAGTAAACCCTAAATCCTAACATAAACCATAAACCCAAATATAAACACAAAATTCAAATAGAAAGGAAATAAATAAATAATATTGTACATCTTGGTAAAATTATAAAATATCAATGACTGCATAAAAGAAGTTAATGATGACCCTAACCGTACACATCGCCTTCTAAATACTAAATTATAATCACTAAACCCTTACCCAAATATAAATCATAAATCTAAAATAGAATGAAAAAAATTCATAACATATCAGAAGTTGGTGAAATTAAGAACTGTGTATAATTGCATGAAAGAAGTTAATGCTGACCCCAACCATACTTCCTCATCTACTAAATACTAAACCATAATGCGATTTTTACAAGTTCAAAACTCTAACCCAAATATAAAACCTAAACCCAAATATAAAAATCTAAGGTACATAGTAATATGTAATATTAAATTATATTATGTAGTACTAAAATATACAATATAGAGATTATGTACCTTAGATTTTTATATTTGGGTATAGGTTTATTTTAGTACTACATAAAATAGTATAGTAACATAATATATTTCAGTATTACATCAAATATACAAAATTAGGACAGCTAGGTAGTCAGTGAATTATTAATTTATGGACGTCATACAAACAAATCTAATATATTAAAACTGAAGTAAAAGTTGGAATTAACCCTTAATTTTTCTCAATAATTATAAGTGAATGCCACTGAACTATAATTAATATTTAACATTTTAATTATCTACAATATCTTGAAGAGATATTTAGAAGATTTGAACATACAATATTCATTAAATAACCAAATACTAATATCTTATAATTTTTAAATTACCTAACATAGTTTTACATATGATTTGAATTAAATAGTCTTTTTTCAATTTGTACATGTGATAGTACGAAAGATGATTTTTTCTATTTCCATTTGCTTTTTACTTTTTTTTTTAAATATATATTATTATCATAATTTATATAGATAGTTGGGTTTTATATATGATTATTAAAAAAACTTAATTATAATATTTAACTGTGCAAACTCAATTAATTAAATTCAAAAAAAGAACAACACAATACATATTAATTTTTCTAATATGGGAATAGCTTTAAAAATTATATATTATACTATATATAATATTATGAAATTCTATTTTGCACATTCCAAAATAAGTGTCACTTTTAATTCTTAATTCTTAAATAAAAATAAGAAATATTTTTATAATTCCAATAAACAGAAAAGAAAACTTCTAATAAATGATTTATCATATAAATTTAAATTAAATATATCACATATTAAAATTTAATTAAAGATCACATATTATCAATATGAATTATTCTAAATAAATTAAAGTTAGTAAATAAATACATTTTTATTATAAATTGTCATCCATAAATTAATTCAGAGTTAAAAACACAGGTCAAAATCTTTTACAAAATAAATTCAGTGTTAAAACATGGATCACTATTCATCTCAATAATCTATTTCAAAAAATACTCAGTTAGTTATATAGTAAGAGAAACTCATTTTGATTTTGAAATATATAATCTATATCAAAATTGCATAATAGCAATGAAAATATTTTATAATAAAAAAAATACATATCATCTTTGATATTTTTTTATTAGATTATAACAAAAAAAAAATCTGTTTCCCTTTAAAGATTGATATCTGAGCCGATAGCGAAAATTTAAAATAGGAGGAGTGATGAAAAGAGAGTTATTCTTGGGTTCACCCTCTAAGGTGAATCTCTAGGTTCACCGTCCAATCCAATAGGATTTCACTATTTCATATTTGATATCTTTCAAAAAAGGAAAAAAAATATTGTTAAGTTATATTATATTTTAAAAAATAAAAATACAAAAATAAATAAAAAAGAATAATAATTAATAAAAAATGAAAATGATCTTTTTTTAAAGAAAAAATTTTGAACACTAAACCTTAAACTCTAATCCTAAACCCTAAACCCATGGGTAAATCATAAACCTTTGGATAACTTTTATAAAAAAAAGTTCTTTAAAAAAAATATTTTAACACTAAACCCTAAAATCTAATCCTAAACCCTAAACCCTTGGATAAATCATAAACACTAAACCCTAAAATCTAATCCTAAACCCTAAACCCTAGGATTATAGTTTATGGTTTAGTGTTAAATGTAGGAGCTAATATGGAATATCATTGATTTTTAGTATTTTAGTATTTAGTTCTTTTGTAAAACCGAGTTTTAGATCGTGTAGTTGGTACACATTGGTTCAAGCGTAATATGCACACTTAGGAATAAGTCTGTTAATATTTTACAGCAAACCGTGATAAAACCGAAATCAAATTTCACCACATAAACAAAATTTAGGAAACTTAAACAATTGATTTATTTATTGGTGGTTATATAAGCAATATTTAGATGAATCACATTAAGTTGATCGTGATGATCTTATGTTTTTAAATATGGATAACTAGGTGACCGGTCCGCACCCTGTGCGGGTATATACAGATTCAAATTATGGATTTAATAATACAAAGTTTTAGAAGTAATAGATTTTATATTATAAAACCATCGTCTTTGAGGTAAAGCATCAGGCATAGAAAAATGCTGGTACACAATATTTTACATGGAGGAGATAGAACAAAGTAACTTCAGTATCAATAGGTAGTTATTGTGTGTATTTATAATTGCAACATCACAAAAAAATTTGTGTGTTGAAGGTTGAATTTTATTTTCCAAATCTGAAATTAATAGTGTGTAGTTTTATAAGTAACATATTTTCTATTATCACTAATTAGAATTGTATTGTATATGTGTTGTAATTCTTAATTTTAGGTNGATACATCAATTCACTTTTTGTTTCAGTGATCTAATAAAAGTTATAAGAAAATACTATGAAAAAGAAGATGTAATAAAACTGAAGAACTTATACGACAATAATGAGAAAATGCTTTTATTATTAATTTATAACATTACAATAACGAGAATTCCACAAAAGTAAAACAAAAAATTCAATTAATAGAAATTCTAACAAAAGCCACAACTTAACCAATAGGATAGTATACTATTGATAACACGTTCTAAACTTAAACAACGTCAATGAGCTTCCGTTCAAAAGCATGATTGATTCAATCTACTCAAAGTCTGAAAGAACATGTAAAAAATTATATTACCCAAACACAATTTCTAATGATGTTTTCTTTTGATAAAAACATGAGTTTACTTGGTTTATCCGTATTTTTTCTTTGGTTGCATAATATATCTTGTGATAGTTTTTTTCCAAGTAGCATTCCAAACGTTTTCTGGATTTGTGATACTATGTGTTAGTAATAGGACACAAAACAGCTTGCGTAGATCCTTTGCTGATGCCCAATAACATGCTTCTTTAATAACTTCAATATTTTCNTAAAAACATGAGTTTACTTGGTTTATCCGTATTTTTTCTTTGGTTGCATAATATATCTTGTGATAGTTTTTTTCCAAGTAGCATTCCAAACGTTTTCTGGATTTGTGATACTATGTGTTAGTAATAGGACACAAAACAGCTTGCGTAGATCCTTTGCTGATGCCCAATAACATGCTTCTTTAATAACTTCAATATTTTCTTCATCATAGTCCTTGCAGATAACAGAAGAAGTTATTTTTTTCCATATCTCTGTTTTAGATTCTCAAAATAGACATTCATATTTTGTTAGTTTTTTTAAGTACACAGACACATAAGTTATTTTTTTCTAAAAACGTCATTAGATTAAGCTTTGAAGAAAATAAGCAACTTAAAATGTAAACCATAAGAAAATGTAAGATATATATATATATATAACAGTGTTGATATGGTTGCACGAAAAGTTAGTATCAAATAATATATTCGTATTATTTATTACATTCTTTTTATTGCTATATAGTTGTTCTGAGTTTAATGCGTTAACATAAATCATTCTTAATTATTACCAATCAATCTTGTGAATTAAATAAGTAATATAAAATAAGAAGAACGGTTATGAATTAAAAGTATTCAATAGAAACCTGCAAAAAATTGTCAAATTTGTTAGCAACTGTACAATATAAATAATTTAATAGATTTCAAAATTTTATTGAGACAAAATAATATAAAACTTGCATATCACTATTGAAACAAACTGATTAATGATTTGTAGTTAACTACAACCGGTCTTTCGTCTGTGTTATTTATCTGTTAATAGAAAAAACAAACAAATGTAAGAATTTATAAATTTAAATTTTTTTATCGAATAAAAATAGACTAATAAGTTAGTATTGACATCCCTTAGGTGTCTCCTTTATATATACTCTACCTTCCTTTTTTTATGTTATTAGGGAGATATTTTCATAACAAATGATGTTTAGGAATATAATTTCATAATAAATAATGAAACAGTTAAAAGAAAGATATTAAAGTTATATTGTCATTAAATGATTTAAAATTAATACATTATAAACTTGTGCAATTAAATCATATTCAAAATAAGGTAAGTTTTTTAAAACGAATTAACAAATTAGAAACATTAAGGTAAATTGCATTAAAACAATGTAATAAATATGATTTGAAGTTGCGCAAGTAATATGTGTTCAAAATAAGGTAGGTCATTAATCAACTAAAAACATTAAGGTAAATTACATTTAAACTATAGATATTTAAATATTAAATGATATATAATAAGGAAATAATAAATATAAAAAGTAGTTGATATAATTTTTTGATTAATGAATATTACTATATATATTTAATTTTAATTAAAAAGATCATATAATTGCAAACCAAAAAAAAAATATCAATTTTAATTAAAAAAGATCATAAAACAAAATCACAATCAGCAAACCAAAGAGATATATATATGTATATATAAGCTTATAATTCTAAACAATAATATAAATCTACTAATAAAAAAAAAGTATTGGCAGGACAAAAAGATGCTATTGAAATGATGTAGCTGAGAGATGTTATCAAATAGAGAATTTTTTTTTACCAGATTGAGGAACAAAGATGTTATCGAAATGATATATCAAAGAGGTGTACAATCAAATCATATATAGCTTCAGTGGAGAAATCGTCATAATAGGATATCTGCATATAAACCAAAAGAAAAATCAGCTCTCATGAAATATAAAAGCTTAATGTTCTAAAATAAGAAGAAAAAAAAAGTGTAGAACATTATTAACATAAAAAGTTCAGACTACAAAGTTCAATGATTTCATTTCTTCTACTGTGAATGTCTTATTTATAGTAAATTGATGGACGTTTCTCAATGATTTAGCTTGCATGATAAGCTAAGAAGTAACATATTCTCTAATAAATTCTCAATAAATCTTATATTTTTAAGGTAATATTATTTTTGGAATATCTNTGATTTCATTTCTTCTACTGTGAATGTCTTATTTATAGTAAATTGATGGACGTTTCTCAATGATTTAGCTTGCATGATAAGCTAAGAAGTAACATATTCTCTAATAAATTCTCAATAAATCTTATATTTTTAAGGTAATATTATTTTTGGAATATCTTGTTGATAAAGCTAAAGGAGAACATCTCGTGAATAGATTGCACCAGAATTTTGGTTTAAGTTTTAAAGACATGATTTTAGGAGAGAAAATATCTTATCCATTAATTTTGTTTTAAATGCATGATTTTAAGAGTGAAAATATCTTGTCAATTAATTTTGTTTCTCTGACATCTAAAATATTTAATGAGTATTTAATGAATTAAACAGAGAAAAGATCGCAAAATGATGTTCTTTAAATTGAGAAAACACAAAAGGTAAGTATTTAAATGGATTTCCTTTTTAGTAGTATCGATGGTAAAAATAAATCAAAAAATAAATTCTAAAAAATCAACCAATAGAATCGCTAGAATTCTTCTGAGAAGGCCTCTATGAGTGACACGTGTCAAAGTGACTTCTCTTTTAATGTATAGGGGATACTAAGCTTATGTATTTGGTTGACCTGAGTTGGTTTATTATATATGTAAATATGTTGATTTCGTGTAACGATTGAAGATGGAACAAAAGTTGTTGTTCCAACTGAAACCTAGGTTCGGTTTGGAAAGAAGAGGTTTTCTTGTCGTTTTTAACATATGAATATATAAACTTTATTTATTTGGTTGATCCGAGTTGGTTTGTTATACAATGAAACTTTTATAAATTAATAATGTTGGAACTACACCAAATTTTTTATTTATTAATTTATAGAAATATTAATTTATCGATATACTAATTGAACCAAAAACTCAATTTATGACTATAAAATTATATTATTGTATAGATATATTAGTGTATATTAATTTATCGTGTATTAATTTATAGAGGTTGTATTGTATATGTAAACATGTTGGTTTTATACAACGACTAAAGTTGAGATAAAAGCAATCAACTTTGGATGGTCTAGGAATGTAGTTAAATGACACAAAAACCAGTGGCATAAGAAGTCAGGGTTAATTCTCAAATTTACTTCAGCTTATATATTATTATATTGTAAAGAGAAACTCCGATGGTAGTTCATTCTCAATCTCAAAATAAATATAGGCATATTGTTACGAACTATATTGTGGAATGTCCTAACCCACCATTGGCCCGTCTAACCAGCCCGTCCATCAAGTGCTCTAGGCGGCTGGACTTTTTCCTTTTTACTTAGGCGATTAGTTTCCTTTTTTCCTTATGGGATTATGTTTTGTACTATTTCATTTTCCTAGTTGGTTTAGGCTTTTTTTCTTCTAGGAACTTGTAACTTATATACACCTTATGATTATGAAATAAACATCTTAAACTCCCCTTTTATTATTTGATTCACAACACGTTATCAGCACGATCAAGTCCATAAATCCCTGAGCCAAAATTCCGACCAGAAACCCTAACCCTAATCTCTCTCACGAAGAACAACCACAAAACCCTAGCCGGAACCCTAACCCTAATTCTTGATCAGTCGCCAATCTCAGCATATTCAATACCGATCGAGAACCTTCATCTGCATTCAAGAAGTTCCCGATCTCAGCTTTTTCGCGACCCGATACTCAGCAAAGTTCCGACCGGTCCCAGCAAGCCCTAATCCGCGATCCAATTTCTGCAACTCCATGATCCGATTGCAGCACGCTCCGGTTCTTAATCCACAACCCGAGGAGTTCCAAATTTGCGATCTAAGTTCCAGCTCGTTTGATTCTTCTCTTGTTCGGTCCATTCATCCCAATTGGTGATTAAAGTAATTCTTCAAACCCTAATAATATCAGAAATCGAAACCCTAGAATCAAAACCCTAAGAACCGAACTACTAGAACCCGGGTGCTATGATTGTTAGATTTATTGATTGATTAATCCATTTGAATGTCTTGGGATAGAAACCACATGCTAGGTTAATTGTTCTTACACGTTTTTGAAATTGATAAAATCCGACTAGAATGCTTATATTAAAACCCTAATTCGACCAGATTGTTTAAACCCTAATTATTACATGATCCGATTGTTTTGATCGAGGTTCCATGATTCATGCTTGTTTGATTGTTTAAATTGAGGTTTACGCGAACTAGTCTAGAACCGATCTAATTTTAATCGATAGAACCAAACTAGTCCCAATGCTAGAACCGAACTAGGCTTGCTAAATTCATTGCTTGAAATTAATTGATTGAGGTTTACATATCTTGTTTGGTCGATTTGTGTAAGGAGTTTATTTAAAATTCTAAGTATGATATATATGATTTCAGATGTCGAAAATCAACAACTTGGATTTTGCTGCCCTAAATCTCTCAGGAGATAACTATTTACAATGGGCACTGGATGCTAAAATCATCTTGAATCAAAGGGACTCGGTGAATGTATCACCGAGGGAAATAATGCAACTGGGAAAGATAGATACATAGCTATCCTAATCATTCGCCATCATCTTACTGAGAGTCTCAAAGATCAGTATTTGACAATTGAGAATCCTCTAGACCTTTGAACAGAGTTGAAAATGAGATATGATCACCAAAGAACAGTGATATTACCTAAGGCTCTATATGATTGGAGGAATCTCGGAATCCAGGACTTCAAGTCCGTGGACGAGTATAACTCAGCCCTATTTAAGATTGTTTCTAAATTGAAACTATGTGGTGAGAATGTAACGGATAAGGATATGTTAGAAAAGACCTTTTCCACCTTCCATACAAGTAATGTGTTGTTACAACAACAGTACCGTGAAAATGGCTTCACAACATATGCAAATCTGATCTCATGTCTATTGCTAGCTGGGAAAAATAATGAACTGTTGATGGGGAACAGTAAATTGAGGCCTCCTGGATCATCTGCACTACCTGAGGCAAATAAGGCCGTAGAAGAAAAGAAAGAAACTAACCACGTCCATAGCAATAGCCAACACGGCCGTGGCCGTGTAAAGTGGCAAGAACGTGGTCGTGTCCACTACAATGGTCGAGACCGTGGCCAAGGAACCCCTTATGGCTGCGGGAACTATTATGGTCGAGACAGTGGCAATTCTGGCCGTGGTCAAGGCAAAGGTCGAGGTATCTCCTTTAAACCACAACACTCAACCAAATCGACCAAATCAGTGTGCCATAGGTGCAGAATGAGTAATCATTGGGCTAAGACATGTAGAACTCCCAAATATCTCGTTGAACTCTATCAAAAGAGTTTAAAAGGGAAGAACCATGAGGCCCATTTGATTTATCAAGATAATGAAGATGATGTTGATCATGGACGAGATGAACATATGGAGTATGAGACCTCAGATTGCTTAAAAGAATCAAGTTAATTTCGACCATCAAACTTCTGTGTTTTCTTTGCTTTATGTTTTCTTTGTTTTTGAATTTGTTTTGTTGCTTTGTCTACTTAAAACTTAATGAATGAATGAGTTCTATGATTGTTGTTTTGAAGAATGAAAGATGACATGGATATATTCGTAGTGGATAGTGGATCAAGCCACACGATCTTAAGAGACAAAAGATATTTTGTCAACCTAACACTTAAAAGCGCCAACATAAGTACCATAGCAGGTATGGCCAACCTAATAGATTGCCACTGACAGGCTTTTATATCATTGCCTAAGGGTACGCTTCTAGGAATATCTGATGCGTTATATTCACCCAGTTCAAAGAGAAGCATATTGAGTTTTAAAGATATCCATATGAATGGCTTCCATATTGAAACTAAGGACGAAAGAACCAAAAAGTTCCTGCAGATTCTTGAAATTGTCCAAGGCCATAAGAAACTCTTAGAAACCATACCTGGAACTGGAACTGGCCTTTACTATGCCAAGGTCAGTATGATAGAGGCTAATGCCACGGTAAACAAAGTATTTACCGAGAACTTCACTCTTTGGCACGACCGGTTGGGCCATCCTGGTTTCACCATGATGCGAAAATTGTTATCTAATACAAATGGGCACACATTGAAATAAAGAAGAGTTATCCATGTTCACAAGGAAAACTCATTGTTAGGCTATCACCAGTCAAAGTGACTAAGGAAACAATAACCTTTCTGGAAAGAATACAATGTGACATATGTGGACCAATACTCCCACCTAGTGGGACGTTTAGATACTATATGATCCTCATTGATGCATCCACAAGATGGTCACATGTATGTCTATTATCAACCCGCAACTTGGCGTTTGCGAGGTTACTTGCTCAAAAAGTTTAAGAGCTCACTTTCCAGATTTTCCTTTAAAGACTATAAGTCTTGATAATGCTGGTGAATTCACGTCCCAAGTGTTTAATGATTATTGTATGTCCATGGGGTTAAGTGTAGAACATTCTGTAGCACATGTACATACACAAAACGGCTTGACCGAATCCTTCATTAAACGCATACAGCCAATTGCTAGAACAATACTTATGAGATCAAAACTCCCGATCTCAGTTTGGGGACATGCAGTTTCACATGCAGCCGAGTTAATTCGTATCAGGCCATCTAGTGAGAATAGATATTCTCCATCCCAATTGCTTATGGGTCACGAGTCAGACATATCCCATCTTAAAACATTTGGCTGTGCCGCCTATGTACCAATAGCCCCACCACAGAGAACTAAGATGGGACCTCAAAGAAGGATCGAGATATATGTTGGATATGAATCTCCCACCATGATTAAGTACCTTGAGCCAACCACGGGTGATTTTCTTAAGGTCAGGTACGCGGATTATCATTTTGATGAATCCAACTATCCAACATTAGGGGGAAATAATAATACGCTGGTAAAAGAAATTTCATGATATCAACCATCTTTGTCTTGGCAAGATCCTCGGACTCAAGAGTGTGATTTAGAAGTCCAAAAGATAATACACTTAAAAAAGCTAGCTAATCAATTGTCAGGCACTTTTGCTGACCCGAATAGAGTAACAAAGTCATATATACCATCTGCAAATGCACCAATTCGTATTGATATCCAAGAAGGACACGGTCAAGTTGCTACAGAGTCTAAAGCACGTTTGAAACATGGTAGACCAATAGGTTCCAAATATAAGAACCCTCGGAAACTAAAGAAAGGTGCTAACAAATCCGTGGTTGAGGGAACCCTAGACATGGACGAACCAGCCGGGCCGATTGAACCTAATGTGCCAAACAATGAGGTTTGGGATGCAAAACTTCATGGTACTGATGGTCCTGATAATAATGAGATCTTAATCAGTTATGTCATGTCTGGAATACTATGGAACAGAAAGAATGTCGGCATTGATGATATATTTGCATGCAACGTAGCACTTGAAATTATAGACATGAATGAGGATCATGAACCCACGTCTATTTATGAGTGCACTCAACGATCAGATTGGATCAAATGGAAATAAGCTATAAACGTGGAGTTAAATTCTTTAAAGAAGAGGAATGTTTTTGGTCCAATAACTCGGACACCTCTTGATGTTAAACCAGTTGGACATAAATGGGTCTTTGTGAGGAAAATAAATGAACATTGGTGAAGTCGTGAGATATAAGACACGACTGGTTGCACAAGGATTCTCACAGAGACTAGGAATAGATTATGAGGAGACATACTCCTCTGTGGTGGATGTTACTACTTTTAGATTCCTAATAAGTCTGGCTATAAAAGAGAACTTAGACTTGCGGTTAATGGATGTAGTAACTGCATATATATATGGTCCACTGGATAATGAGATATACATGAAAGTACCAGAGGGTATTGAGCTAAAAGACAAAGCAAGTTCTCGAGAACAATGTTGTATAAAGTTGAACAAGTCACTTTATGGATTGAAACAATCACGTCGAATGTGGTACAATAGACTAAGCGAGTACTTAGTGAAACATGGCTATAAGAATGATCCAATCAGCCCATGCATATTCATAAAGAAATTCAAAAAGGCTTTGTAATCATATCAGTGTATGTTGATGACCTGGATATTTTAGGAACCTCTAGAGAAATTTCTCAAACGGTTAAATACCTTTAAGAAAGATTTTGAGATGAAAACGAAATTTTGTTTGGGATTACATATTGAACATCTTAAGGATGGAATCCTTGTGCATCAAAAGACATATACAGAGAAAGTACTAAAATGATTTAACATGGACCAATCTCACCCATTGTCGAGCCCCATGGTCGTGAGATCCCTTGGTCTGGACACAGACCCGTTTGGTCTTAAAAAAGCCGATGAAGAATTCCTTGGGCCCGAAATGTCATACCTCAGTGCCATAGGAGCCTTAATGTACTTGGTGAGCCATACTAGGCCGGGCATATGTTTTGCCATGAACCTATTGTCTAGATTTAGCTCATGTCCGACCGAAAGGCACTGGACCGGGATTAAACATCTTCTTCATTACCTATAAGAAACGAAAGACTTGGGTCTATATTAAACTAGCCAAACCAAAGAAGGTTTGATTGGTTTTGCTGATGCAAATTTTAATTCAGATCCACACAATGCTCGAACTCAGACAGGCTATGTTTTACCCACAATGGGACTACTAAAGCTTGGCAGTCCCATGAAACAAATAATGGTGGCCCCATCATCCAATCATGCCGAGATATTCCATGAGGCCAGCCGTGAGTTATTCTGGTTGCGGTCCATGACCCAACATATTAGAAGAGATTGTGGGATGACCGAAGGCAAAGAAGAACCAACCATCATGCACGAGGAAAATCCAGCATGCATAGCTCAGCTTATGTACGGCTAAATCAAAGGAGATAGGACGAAGCACATCTTACCAAAGTTCTTCTTCACCCACGATTTACAGAAAGCCAGTGAGGTCCAAGTGCTACAAGTTCGGTCAAGTGACAATTCAGCAGATCTATTTACCAAGTCATTCCAAGCTCAACATTCAAGAAGCTCACACATCAGATTGGGATGCATAGACTTAAAGACCTTCAGTGAGGTACAAAACAGGGGGAGTAATACGTGTTGTACTCTTTTTCCTTATCCATGGTTTTACCCGGTTTTATCCCATTGGGTTTTGGGTTTTTCCCAGAAAGGTTTTAATGAGGCAACATCCAAAGCTTATTACAATGGTTATGGCATTCAAGGGGGAGTGTTATGAACTATATCATGGATTGTCCTAACCGACCCTTGGCCCGTCTAACCAGCCCGTCCATCAAGTGCTCTAGGCGGCTGGACTCTTTCCTTTTTACTTAGGCAGCTAGTTTCCCTTTTTCTTATGGGATTAGATTTTGTACTATTTCATTTTCCTAGTTGGTTTAGGATTTTTTCTTTTCTAGAAATTTGTAACTCCCTATATAAGGGCATCTTATGATTATGAAATAAACATCTTGAATTCCCCTTTTATTCTTTGATTCACAACACATATGTATATATAATAATTATTATTTAAGGGAACTTTGGACTCATACCCTTTGCACAAAAAGTATTAAGCCCATAACCATTATAAATCCATGGGTAGGATATGTTACAAATTGTTCAGATTGTTGTCCAAAAATTCCTTCAAATGCGCATTGAAATGAACAGCCTCTTCCATTCCGCTTTCCATAACCATTAGAAAGCCCCAAACCTTTTTCTGCTTACAAATCAAAGCAAATGCAATTTAGACGGACGAATTTCGATTGGTACATTTTGGGTCACAATTGGGAATACTAGTTCGATACACCAACGCCAAAAAGAAGGTGCGGCGGCTGTTGGGTAGGGGAAGAAGTTTGATAACGAGATTAGGGTTACAATGCCGGAAAATTTAGAGTACGAGGTCAACGCCCACAAAATCAGTTACAATCGACTTGTGAAAGGTAAACCCAGTATTTATGTTTCATGATTACTCACTCTCACTAGGTGTGATGCCATTTCGGTGACCACATATCGGTTAATCAGTTTTATTTTTCAGATCCAGGGGAAACATGTATCAAGAAGAGGAGAGAAGGTATGGTAAAAACAATTTGAATCTTGTTTGTGATGAATTTAGTTTGTTGATGCATGTCGGTTTCAGTGTTCTCAGCATCGATTTGAAGAACCCAGTTTGTCGATTGGTGACTGGGGAAAAATGATGTTATGAGGATAATGAGTATACTCTAGATCTGTGTTCATAGTATAAAATCTTGTAGAAGGGTGTGTACTATTACTAACATGTTAATAATATAGGAATATACTTTGGTTACCATCATTAAAGTTAACATTATGTAGTTTAATGGTTTTGTCTTCTACCGCGGCTGAGGGAACCCAGTTTAGGATTGGTGGCTGGGGGAACAAATGATGTGATGAGTATAATCAGTAGACTATAGATCTGTGGTTATAGTATAAAACCTTGTAGAAGGATATGTACTATTACTAACAAGTTAATAGTATAGCAATATACTTTGGTTACCACATTTAAAGGTGAACTATGTAATTTAATTGTTTCGTCTTCTAAATTAGCAACTGAAGTAGGTTGGTAGATTAAAAACCTTCTACGATGTGTGCGGGTACATGACTATACTATAGGGAATCATATATAGTACATATGTTTAAAGTGTAGTCGTACATGATTAGTTACTTGAATAATTACGGTTAAGAAGTTTGTTGTCTTCAACCTTGTTTGTATATGGGTTCCATTACATTGCTGATGTTAACATGTTCCTTTACATGTAGATTATGGATGAGGTTGGCTTGCCAGAGCTATTATTTAAGACTGGGTTCGAACCACCCGGCCGGAAGAGAATAGACAACTACTTCAATTTGCGATGGGTAGAAATGATAAAATACACTCTTTCTTTAGCGTTGCAGGAGAAGCTTCCAGAGTCGCAGTTCAGACAAATTATTTTAATGGGAAACCATACATTTTCTTTTTTTTTGAATTATACAGAGGTATCCTGGCCTCACAAAAGTGATCCAGACTAGTCATGTGTTGCCATGTGTCGGTCCTCTGTCCCTGACGATGCCGAAATGTTAATTCCCCGGCCGGGATTCGAACCCAGGTGGCGGTACTCACAGCTGTAAGCCCTTTACCACTTGAGCTAGAAGCCCCAGGTGGCGGTACATTTTCAGTTATGTTTGGTCACCAGATCTTGGCACCAGTTCAGTTGTGTTATGCAATTATTTTGACATCATAAACTATGTTTTAGGTTAGTTACAAGGGAATAGATCACATGGGTTTAGGCTATACCCCTAAAATACAGTATAGTATTTTATTCTATGAATAACATACGTACAAATAACACATTTTCATAACCGATCGACTACATACCTAATTCATTTGCATTGCTTGCTAACGTGTTGTACCATTCCATCTGTGGTAAATATACTATGTACTAAATACGATAGTTTAGTCCGTTTGGATTTCCAAACTATTGCGTACATCTTTATATGTTGCGTCTCATGCACCTTAACATTTAACTTTATGTAGGTAGTCGCGTATCAACATAATCTACCTCTTTCGGATGTTATTCTTGATGGGGGCCTTTTCTGTTAATGTGTGCCCTATACTATCCAACATATACAATAGTATAGTCTATAACCTATGCATACATGCAGTGGTGATTGTATAATACATTCATATACAGTATCGTCACCATATTGTATTCTAGGTTTCATGTCTAAACAACCAACTGCCTTTTCATTCCCTTACCCAACAAGTCTCTGTAATTTTGCTATAAAGAGAATGCCGTATACGTGTGCTATGTGGTCTTATATTTTTACTCTACTTTCTTCTCTATACAATTGTCTAATATGTACTTCCATATGTACACATGCGGTTTACCCTCATGTTATACATTATAATACACTTGTACAGTTAATATAATGAAGTGTTGCGTGGAATGTTTTGTGCAAGAGTTGTGTTGGTTAAAGACTCATGTCCCTTTGACTAATATAAAAGACCACGTACATCACTATTTTATTCGTACGTTAAGAAAGCGAGAGTATCAAAAACACACAATAATACTGATAACAAAAAAAAAGAGATCAAGGAAGGTTTGAGATTTCTTGTCCATCAAGGAAATCACCAAAGAGAATGTTAAAGAGAAGAAGATCAACTGGTGGAGTTGCATCCAAGCATGGATCAAGGATAGCCCTTCTACCTTCTTTAGAAATGTGTTAGGATTGAATTAAATCAAATCTAAATTAGGTCTTGGTGTTGAAATAGATTAACAATTACCCACCACACATACTTCAGTCTTTGCCTTGCCCCTCCCCACCACTGCCTTGCCGCTTCACCAGATGGGCATCATTCCCTCGGATCTAAAGCCTCATGCGACAAAACCACCAGATCGGCCGTGGAAAGCTTATGGAGTCCGCATGATCACTGAAACAAGCATATGAACGGGGACAGAAGAGGAACGTGATACGGTAAACGAAAAATAGGAAACAGGCCTTTGACACCGGAGTAGGACGGACTCCCCTAAATCTACTTTTTTTTAAAGAGCTCAGATTTATTTTGTTGCATTGAATGAATGGTTGATACTTTCCATCGTTTTTTTCGAATACATCTTGTTTTTTGGGTGTTAAGTTTTTCCTAGTATCAAACGTAACTCATTCAACCATTGCTTCTGGTTGAAGTACTTTGATTCGAAAACATAAATAGTAAATCGATTTTATACACATTATGGTGTAATTTATAGATCAAATATTTTTGTTCTCCGGTTACCACACCATGTTTTGTTCTTGATACTATATCATAAACTAGGGTAAACCCATCCTACGGGCAGACAACTACATAAGCTAACAATATAAATTATTTTTAATCTTTAAATTGTTTTTAACTTAAAATAGCATCAAGGTCCATAATTATTTTACAACAATTTTATCTATGTATTTTATTCTTTATTTTTAAAAATATAATATTTCCTAATTCGATGAAGTACAGGCCACATATGAAATTAAAATTGGGCTTTTAACAAAAGAAACCCATGTCGCTCACTCAGAATCGTACTCACCGTTTAATCACATTGGCAACGTGTCCACACCTGATGATGGGAATTAGTGACGTGGCCTCCCAAGAGGGAGGAAAAGGCAACTTTATATAATTAGATTTAAAATGTAATTATTTAATTTTTAAATATTTATTTTAGTTAAACTATACCAATAAGTCACATATAGTTTTTAAATTACTGTTAGAGTAAATTTATTTTCTCTCTTAGTTATATATTTGCTTCATGTATTAACTTGTTCCTTATACTAAAACGATTTTTTGACATATAAATAGATAATATAATAGTTAACATTATGTTAATGATCCTATAGTTAAAAATAGCGTAAGTGAGGTCGAATCTGCCTACACTCAGATTATCATAGCGGTGGCCACCGGGGTTTTTACATTCTCTTTCTGAAGAATGGTTTACCATTTTTTTTTAAATAGTGTAAGTGAGCTTAAATATATTCCTCACATAGTTTGTGTATATTAGTTCTAATAAAAAGACACTAAAGTTTTAGGTAGTTACGGGTTTGATAAGGCTTACTATTCAAATCACAAACAAAAAGTTTCAACTATTGTTAATTCAATGCAAAGTTTGTTTAGTGTTCGGCTGTAATTTTTTTTTTTTTTGATAAAGTAATTTTTAAACCCGTTAGATGCAGTGGTTTTACGTTTTCAGGTGTTATTAATAGAGCTTGTGAATCTTGTATGAGGAATTTTGTACTTTAAAATATGCCTGGTGGATATATTTGTTTTTTCTTTGGTTCAGGTGATAAATTATTTATTTGGAGGATGTAGTAATCAACACTTGCTGTTTTTTTAGTTTGTCCTTTTCGTAGTACAACTTTGTAGATCCTGTAATGGTCAATCGTTCAAATTGTTTTATTTGGAGGATGCAGTAATCAACTCTTGTTGTTTTTCAAAATTAGTTCTTCTAAAAGTTCAACTTTATCTTGATAAAAAAAAAAGGAAGACAACTTTTGTCTCAGTTGGGCTTTAGCTAAAGACTTTATCTCCTGCACTGCTTTCATTTTTTTTACAGAAAGATAGAATTGTTTTGCATGAACAACTCAGGCTTATTGGTTAGAAACAGAGCAATACGTTTATCTAATATATCTACATTATATGGTCAAAACCCTACTTTAAATGAATGCAAAACTTTATTTGTATTTGTTAGAAACAGAGCAATAAGTATTTGAATGACTTGAGAATAAAATAACCTTAGGTTAAAACGTAAACGTAATTTATAAGATTGTCTGGAAAAACATAGCTAAATAGTTTAAAAAGCTACTAATGC
This sequence comes from Eruca vesicaria subsp. sativa, assembly GCA_932364175.1. Taxonomy (NCBI): domain Eukaryota; kingdom Viridiplantae; phylum Streptophyta; class Magnoliopsida; order Brassicales; family Brassicaceae; genus Eruca; species Eruca vesicaria. Next base: position 369,448 of record CAKOAT010341820.1, read on the forward strand.
AGATTGATGTTTTATTAATTCATGTGGGCTGCATTTAGCTATGTCAGGAAAAACATAGCTAAATAGTCTATACTCCACCTGGGCGACGCGGGCCTTCTTGGTCAACTTGGTAGATGCTGGGGCCAGCGTTTTTTTGGATGAGACCACTTGATGTAATGATGTTGATTCACGTTCCTAGCAAACGATTATCTTGCTCCTTTCTACTAAGCTGCAGAATCTTACACACGAAGAGGGATGAATATACATTAGGCATACTACTTAGAGCTTCAGGGTTTTGTGATCTGTTCCGCCAACTTAATCTCGAGACCGTTGTGGCCGGCACTGCATCAATACGTTTTTCTGCCACAAAAGCTAAAGTTAAGGTTCAGAGTTATTGGGAGCCAAAACCTGAGGACTTGAATCAATCTTTTTCATATGACCCATGTGAAACAGTAAAGTTGCAGGAGAGTAAGGGATAATACCAACGGAAGCGATGAGTCTATATACATGTCTGGGCAAGATATTATTGAAAGGACGAAGTAATTTGATAATCAAGACATGAACAAAGTGAAACAGAATTAACAAAGCAAACAATAATAATCTCCCAAATGTTCAAAGATTTTAACGATGGAGCTACCTTTGTGTCGAGGAGGAAAATGTCAACCCCATAAGCTCGCCGCCGTGTATTTCACATTCCTTGCTTCTCTAAAGCTTAGGAGGCAGACATAGACGGAGGTATGACAGCCAGAAAATACGGAGTTTTGGTCAGAAATCAATTGCAGAGATCGATGGTGGCGTAATGAAGCTAGAAAATACGGAGTTTGGATCATGTTTTCCCGGAACGTAATGAAGCTGCGACGGCAATTGCTTTAAACGTCACACGAGACCGGCGGCACCAGTCATATATCGCCAGAAATGCTCCAGCGTGGCTACATCACCTACTAGTTTTGGAGGCTCAGTAAGCAAGAGGTTTGGTAATATTTCCATTCTGTTCTGGTCGGTCTCTACTGGCATCTTATTTTCTCCTTGTTGTTTGCTACTATTGTATCTTGTTGTTTGCTACTATTGTATCATCTTGTACTTTTTAATCTAACCAGTGTTATAAAAAAGATCGATGGTGGCTATCTTCTTGTCTAACAAAAACCTAATTTTGCAGGAGGAAAGTGTACAGGCCACATATGAAATTAAAATTGGGTTTTTAACAAAAGAAGCCCATGTCGCTCACCCATACGTACTGTTTAATCACATTGGCAATGTGTCCACGCCTAATGATAGGAATTAGTGACGTGGCCTTCCAAGATAGAGGAAAAAGCAACTTTATATACAACTAGGATCGGCCTGTCCTACGGACGGAATATTTTGTACTTATAATTTAGGAATCCAAATCATTGCTACATGTTTTAGTATTAGAATCTTCGAATTGAATGAGATTAAAAAAAATATATATATTTTAGAGACCATTATTACTTATGGGGGTTGATATGAATTATATCATGATAAAAAGAGATAATGTAACTTATGTCTATGTGAATTATGAGTTTAATTAATATTTAAACATTATACTTTTAATTAATTTTATAGGTAATTCTCATTTGTTTATTTGAATGTGGACTCCTGTTTAGCTAATTTTTGTTAATAATATTGATCCCATTTGAATTTCTACATCATATTATTTAGCAGGTTTGTAGAACTGTAACTGAAACCAACCTGACGCCAAAAAAAAAAAATTGAAATCAAACTAACACTAAATTCTTGATTTTCCCTTTTAATTCTTTTTTTATTTTCTTTATGTATACTTAAAATTTATGTATTTAAAATGATATTATGTACTTTTAGAAAATTATTAATTATAATAGTTGACTAACTCTTACTAATTCAAGTTATAATATGTATTTTCACTAAATTTTTTAGTGTTTCATCTTTATATTTTTTTCATTTTCCGTTTTGAAACTTCTTTTATTAGATTTATGTTTTGCTGATATATTAATCATTTGTTGTGTTTTTTTTTTCCATTTTCTTGTTAACTTATGTATGCTTGAGTTTTGAGAACAAAAAATGAGTTTTTTATTTATTTATGTAAGAGCACTTTTCTATTTAGTTAGGGTGGATATGATGAGACATGAAAAATTTCGTAAATAAATTTTACATTTTTCCTTCTTTTTTCATAAACCTGCATATATTTGAATTATATTACGTATTTACTCTATTTTCATATGTTCAAAGGGAATTTGGTAAGAAGAATTTGGTTAGATTGAGAATAAATTGTTGGTTAGAAATAATTTATCAGTTACTAAATGTGTTGCTAATAAATTTGATCTAAATAATAAAAAGGTGAAAATGTAACATAATGTTCAATTAAAATTTATTATGAAGTATCAAATTGCTAGATAGCTTCTTAATGGAGTGGTAACATGAAAGAGAGAGAGTTGGAGTATATTTTATGTTTATAGACTTCTGTAGCATTATTGTTATCGAATGTAAGGCATCTCCTATAGATGATGCAAACCACTGCAAGAGTTATAGATGATGCAACAAATAGATGATGCAACAAATGAAGGAATAAGCTTTGCAGATTTGACCTGAAAATTAATGCAAAAAAACTATATGAGACAAAGAACGAATCATCTATGTTGGATCTACAATTCAAGTCGGTTACTCACAGTGTCCATGAGCATCTCCACAAGTGTCACTACTGCATTAGTGAAGAAATGCCAGGAAATCTAGTTGCTTCCATTCGAAGGTTGTGGTTCTTTCCACCACGACCACTTATTCTTGGGAATGCATTCTCATAACTTTTGAGATTGAGAACGTCTAGGCATCCATCTGTTTTGACCCACTGAGGCTCATTTATTTGTGTAAGCGGTAAGCCTAAGCAGTTCTTCCATAGCGGTCACAACAATGTTGGTCATCAGAGACTTATCCATGTCTGAGATAACCAAGTTGGGTAGAGATGGACCATTGTGGAGTAACTCCAATGGAGATATGTGCATCTGGTTTAGTAGTGATGGGAAATGAGAAAGTGGCCTCCCCATGAATTTAGCTGCAATAGTTGAAACCCTCTGAGCTGCAAAAAAAAATGTTAGTGGAAGAACGAAAGTTTAATCTCTTTTATCATTCACAATGCATGAAAGTGGTTTCATAACGAAAAAGCTAGAACCTCTTCTCCAAGCATTTTTTATTTGAAGCTTCTGTTCATCAAAGGAACATCACCACAGGTCAGGCAAATTGTATGTTTGAGAGCTTCTCTAATGGCAATATTTTCGCAATGAATCCCATCATAATCTCTCTTGAGTACACAATTATCAATTCTTTTGTGTTGTACGTGCAAAAAAAGCGATGGAGAAGCAAAACTATAGATTTCTTTCTTTTTTTTGGGAGAAGAGATTTGTTTCTCCTGTGTAAGGATTTGACCTTCTAAAAAAAGAGAGTCAATACCAGCTGATATATGCTGCGTAGCATTTTTGTTGTACAAAGAAAACGGTGCTTACCAATAGGGCTAAGCACGGATTGGATATCCTGTCTTTTGAAGTTATTTGTGATTTGCTTCGTATATTCCAGATATTCAATTTTTTTATTTGCTTTACTTCGTAAAAATATGGATATCCGGAAAATAAATAGATATTGACGGACATTTACGAATACTTGCGGATATCTCATCTATTTTGATTGATACAAATAATTTTAAAAAATCGATACAAATTTGTTTTGTAAAATATTTTTTGCATGGTATATAAAATAAAAATTAAAAGAAGTAGGGAATCTAGATATTTTGTAAAAAAATTAACTGAGTTAACAATTATTATAACACAAAAATTAAGAAAAAATATATTATTGTCATAAGTTTTTCTCTTCTTTTTATGTAATGCTTTTATATAAGTAATAATGTGAATAGAATTTGTCAAATAATAATTTAAAAATTTTATACATTTAAAACGTTAAATATAAGCAAGATATATATATATATATATATATATATATATTTATTTATTTATATATTTTCGGATCAGAACGGATATCTGATTTCCAAATTTTTAATATTTGTGATTTGTTTTGATTTTAACGGATACTATTTTTTTGTATTTGCTTTGATTCGAAAGTTTACGGGTATCAAGAATTTTTGGATTAATAGAAATGAATAATGAATCGAATCAATTTTAACGGATAAAATACCCATAGTGAAAGTTACAAATCTCCGATACTGAAACCCACTTATCTGAAGGAAAAAAAGGACACAATAGCCTTTAAACACTTGCTACGGAATGAACAAAAGAAATGACTTAAGCTAACAAACACCACTTTAATATGCTATACGGCATTAGACACACTCGTATAACAGAGCTAAAACTGATTCGTATAACCCACTGGAGCCTGGAGTCATGATTTCTTCAACAATAATTGGCTTTTTCATAACAAAGTGTAAAATTAAAAAAAAAAAAAACTAACATAATTCAACATCATATATATGACGATTTTTCTTTGGTTCACTCCCTAGTGTGAACCTCTAGGTTCACCATCCAATATGATTGTATTATATCATATTTGATATCTTTTTAAAAAGGAAACAAAATCTTATTACGTTATATTATGTTTTTTTAAAATAAAAATACAAAATAAATAAATAAATAAATAATAAAAATGAAAATAATTCTTTTTAAAGAAAATATTTTAACACTAAACCCTAAACTATAATCCTAAACCCTAAATCCATGGGTAAATCATAAACCTTTAGATAAATCTTATAGTGTTTTAAAAAATTTAATGTTTATGATTTACCAAGGGTTTAGGGTTTAGGATTATAGTTTAGGGTTTAGTATTTATGATTTATCCAAGGGTTTATGGTTTAGGATTAGATTTTTGGGTTTAGTGTTAAAATATTTTTTTTAAAGAATTTTTTTTTATAAAAGTTATCTAAATGTTTATGATTTACCCAGGTGTTTAGGGTTTAGGATTAGAATTTAGGGTTTAGTGTTAAAATATTTTCTTTAGAAAAACATCATTTTCTTTTTTATTAATTATTATTATTTTTTATTTATATTTGTATTTTTATTTTCAAAAACATAATATAACTTAAAAAGAGTTTGTTTCCTTTTTCTAAAGATATCAAATATGAAATAGTGAAATCCTATTGGATGGTGAACCTAAAGATTCATCCTAGGGGGTGAACCCAAGAATAACTCTATTAGCAAAACCAGGACCTTTTCTTAAGCTGTTGATAAACTGAAGTCGCTCGGGCCTCGGGGTGCACCTGCCCGTTACAGAAACCAGCTCCGACCACAACCACCGCCAAGTGATGTCCTCCATCCTCCGCCACCAACTGATCCTTCCGCCGCCATTAATGGCTGAAGACGCGGCTATGGAAATTTTCTTATTCTGAGAAAGAAATTTTGATTGATATTGGAATTGTGAGATTGATTAACAGGTGGAAATCCACCGCTTGAAAGAGAGGTACGAATCATTTAATGTGTGATTGTGGTTGGAAAGTGTTAAGAACTCCTTAATGACATTGAATAAATGGAATTTGTAACGCCTGAGAGGAGAAAAACTAAGGACGAAACGCCGCAACCCGACATAGACGCACTGATTCTTGAGGAAGACACTTCTCACTGAGACTTTCAGAAATTCCATAGATGTTAGATCTAAGCAGATTTGTAGCCGCATGAGACGAAGAACCCTAGCAGCGATTACATGTTTCGAAAGTGAAAGTGGCCAAGGAGCTTAACTTCTGTTAGTTTCAGCCCAAATAAATTAGATTCAAAGCCTTCAAAATAAAAACTCATTTAAGCCCATTAGAGAAGCAAATGAAATTGAGATTTTTTTTTTGTGAATGAGACATGTGTCACTCTCTCGTTTCTTTAATTAGTGACATGACAAAAGTAGAAGTGCAAGAAATATATTTTATCTATATAGGTAGATAGATAATTAGATCTTAAAATTTCTAATGTATTAAACTCTTAAATGAAGTTTAAGTGCAAAAATTTCATATTTTTGATTCATAAATTCATTATATGTAATGTGTCAGTGAAGATTACATATTTTCTTTAATTTATACAACGATAATATGTCAGGATTTGGTCTCACCAAGTGGGTGGTGGTCTATACTTTAATGAAAACGATAATACTGCAAGAGATTATGGACCAAGACTCGAAACTTCCAAATTTTATACAAAAATCAATATCTTGCCATTTATCAACAACTAGATGATAACCCGCGAATGTGCTTTTTAAAAAATATATTATATTTAAATATATATTTTGGTATTAATATTTTTTTACATTTGATTAGGGATGGACATGTTAGATTATGTTTGGGTTAGATCTTTGTGGGTTTGTTTCGAATCATCGCAGGTTTGGTTTGGATTTAGGTTATGATAACCCATTTAATTTTTTAAAAAAGATTAAAGTTCTTATATACTTTAAATTTCTAAAAATCTAAAATTAAAAAAAAAATATAACGTATAAACTGAAAAAATGAATGCCAAAATACTTAAACTTAAGAAAGATTGGTTTATCTTAAGGATTTTTGGTATTTGAAATATCGTTTAGCTATTTTAAAATGTACATTTAACTATTTTATGTATTTCTAAGTATTTTGGAAATTTTGTAAAACATTTCATGTATTGAGTATATTCTTAGATGTTAAATTTAAAAATAATTAATATAATTAAGTATATAAATCTGGTTCGAGTACACTATGATACCCGGAATATTTTTGATTCAGTTTTGGTTCTCTATATACCAAAATTTTGAATCCATTTGGATATCTAACAAATTTTAGTTAAAAATCTGTACTAATTTTTGGATTAGATTTGGCTTGATTATTTGGAATCAGTTTTTTTGCCCAACCCTATATTTTTTATTGTAACAAAATTTTAAACGAACCGGATGATGGTTCATATTGATTTTGGATATGCAACATTTTTTAAACCAAAACACACTCTATTATGTACGTGATCCATTTAGTTCATCAATAAAAATTGTTTAAGACCCATTAAAAAACGATTGGCTAAAATAAAAAAAAACGTTACTTTTGATCACAAAATTTTCAATGTGAGATTTTTACCATTTTTAGTAAAGCAAATGTTTTCTTCGTCATGTCAGGGATGTGGAGAACTTCAGCAGAACGGGTTTTCCTATGAATTGGCGGGTTTCGACCCTCGCATCTTCTCAAGGTAAAACACACAGAAGCAAAGAACAAAGTATCTTTCAACTTAAAATCAATTGGTGATAGATGGATAAATCAAGCCCGGAAAACTCTCTTCACTGCCCAAATCATAAACACTAGAGTGTCGGATCCCGGAAATATCAAGATACCGATGTACGACGGCACGACCGATCCCAAAGCACACTTGCAAACCTTTGAGATCACGATGGGAAGGGCCGATTTCAGGAAACGCGAACGAGACGCCGACCAATGCCACCTCTTTGTTGAAAATTTAAAGGACCGGCGCTCCAATGGTTTTCTCGCTTGAGGCGCGACTCTGTAGGAAGTTTCCGCCAACTAGCATCGGAATTTCTCAAAAAATATTCGATGTTCATAGATCGTGAAACTTCGGACGTCGACTTCTGGAGTCTATCCTAGGGGGAAGATGAGCCTCTCCTGGATTTCATAAAGAAGTTCAAACCCGTCATGGTACGGGTAAGCGGAATCAGCGACAAAGTAGCCATCGACGCACTCCGCAAAGCTCTCTGGCACAAGTCAAAGTTTAGAAAATGGATAACCTTGGAAAAGACGCGAACGATATATGACGCTCTCCATAAAGTTACCGACTACTTCATCATTGAAGAAGAAACAAGGGTCATGTCAGAGAAACATAAGCCGACAAGGACATCCTCGAAAGATCTCAGCCCGAATCAAAAGTCCAAAAACAAAATCTCTTGTAGCTATAAAGAGGACACCCAGAGGGCCCACAATTATGCCATCAACTCTAGACCGGAATCAGGGCGCACCATGGGCAATATGTGGATCCAAAACTCCGTTTACGGTGAAAACGTCTTCTGCGACTTCCACAAAACCCAGTCGACTGTCAATTGCAAAGTCCTTGGAGCATGGCTGGCCAAAAATTGCTCGCAGGGGAACTCTCTGAGGTAACAAACGTCAAAGACCTCATCCGCTACTTCGATCGACCTCCAAAACCCGATAAACCTCAGCAGACTGAAAACCCATCTCAACGAAATCAGTCTGGCGAGAAACACGGTAGGAGATCATATGAGGAGGGCCATGACAACAACCATCGCAGAGTGAACATGATCATCGGAGAATCACAATACTGCAACGTCTCCGTTTTGGCTATCAAAGAAAACGAGCACAAAGCCGAGAGCGGCGCCAACTCGTCAAACTTGTCCTCGCCCTGTGACTTGTCATAAGAGATCTCGAGGTCGCAAGGATTCTTGTCGACACCGGCAGCACCATCAAGTTTATCTTTCGAGATACCCTCATAAGAATGAACATCCCATTGGGGGAAGTCGTGCCATCACCGAAGCCACTGACCGACTTCTCCGACACAACGTCAATGACCCTCGGGTCGATCAAATTGTCCATTGCAGCAAAAGAGGTGACAAAAATCGTCGACTTCACGGTCGTTGACCACCAAGCCATCTACAACGTCATTATGGGCACCCCTTGGCTCAACAACATGAAGGCAGTCCTATCGACTTACCACTTGGGCATCAAATTCCCGTCAAACAACGAAATCGCCGCAATCTGAGGATGTCAGAAAAAGTCGAGACACTGCCTCCTGGCCGAACACAAGCTCGGAAAAGTAACAACCACCTGATGGTGAAGTCGAAACACCGGAAACTAACTTTAGCATCAACTGAAAACGCCTCGGACGAAAGCGGCTCCGAACCGAAGCTGCGACCAACGAACCGCCAGTTCCAGTGTCCAACACTTCTACCCAACCGGAGGAGACAAACCCGGAGAAAGGCGTCAGCCCTGAAACCGATGCGGTAGACGCGAACGCACCAGCCGATTAAACACACTCGCAAAAAAACTCAAAACTACGAGATGGTTTGATCCCCAAATGGGGTATGTAGACAGCTCGTCAAAAGACAAGTTCAACTATCCCCCTCTCTAAGAAGGGGGGGGAGTGGGTACATATACAAACTATTGTATATTCCCTTATTCTGAAATATTTGCCTTGCACGCAATATTTTTGAAATTTTTACGGAAATAATATTTTACGAAACTTCCTTTACTTCGCAATTAGAAAAAAAAAGAACATGTCTCAGGTTCTCGAAACACCAACGAAAAGTATGTTCCCAAAAATAAGCGAGACGTCACCAAAATTTTCAAAACACGCTCGAAGTCCTTTCGCGACTATAAAATAAAAATGTTCGACAATTGGCCCCGCCGAGCACTCTAGCTGTCCTAAAAAAACACACTTAACCTTTCTTACGAATGGTTCTCTTACATCCGACTAGGATAAATAGCGCGCTATAAAAGAAATCCAAAATTTTGAGCAGCACTTTTGGAGTGCTCGATTCCGACCAGAAAAGTCGTATAAGCCGAGAACATACCGCGGACTTTAAATCGGGTACGAAATCAGGTTGAAATCGCAGCATGCAAAACGAAAGCCGACTAGTCATCGCACAGCCGTAACCAAAAGTAAACCTAGGTCTTGCCATAAACACATCACACAGGTCTCTGACGTCTCATGGCATAAAGTATCGAATGATATAAGATCCTGAAAGCATGTCTCTTCATTCACATCTAAACGCTTGCGAATTTACTTCGCACACCCGAAACGAGCAACGAATAGGACGATCTACAAAAGAGTTAGATACGAGATGAGAACTCGTACTCTTCCCTCTACTTCTAATCAAACAAAAGAAATACTTCAACTCATTCGAAATAGAAACATAAGTTCATAAAACATCGAAAACGTCAAGGGATTCGAAGCCACAAACGGCCAATGCTGATGATCTACATATCGGTCACACTTGGCCCAAATATCAAAAAATAAACGGCCACTCGGCGACACTACTAATTACAAATCGGCCACTCTTGGCCACACATCAGGTCATCAAATCAGAAAACATAAAACCTTCAAATATATTTATAACTATACAAAAATATTTATATTTATACAAAATGTCCATATATCAAATATTTTAAAACTTGAATGGTAATTTCTTTTATTTTGGCAAAGTATATTCAACTTATATTAATTTTGAGAAACAAAAGAAAATAACATTCAATTTTTAAATATTTAAAATAATTTATGGACATTAAATATTATGATGTTTTATCATTATAAAGTAATACTAAAATAATATTATTTAAAAAATGTCCATATAAAAATTATTTTAAAAATTAAGAACCTGAATGTTAATTTCTTTTGTTTCTCAAAATCAAATATAAGTTTAATATACTTTGTCAAAATAAAAGAAATTACCATTCAAGTTTTTATTTTTTAAAATATTTTATATATGGAAATTTGTAAATTGTTGCAAAAAATGAAATATATTTAATTTTGTATAATTATAAATATTTTATTATTTATATTTTAGTATAATATAATTTTATTAAAGATATAATAATTAAAAACATGTTAATATATTTATAAGAATCAAAAATACTAATAACCAAAGTTTAATTAGAGAAGATGAAAAAGCATAGTAGCATATATAATTATAAATTTTTAGTGTTATTTTAAAAAGTTGTTTTAGACTAGTGGTTGATGTGTCTGTTTTAAAGAGTGACAAGGCACGGGTTCGAGTCTTGGAATGTGCATATTCTTTTAAAAAATAATGAAATCAAATGACATTGTTTTATTATTTTAACAGTTGACTAACTTCTGTTACAGTCAATGTAGGTTTATGCACGTTTTAAAAATTTCATGTAGTTTTTTTGAATTATAACGTAGTTTAGGTCGTATTTAGCAATGCCAATTTGTTTGGGTTATATTTAGCACGATTGAAATTGTTGGGTAGGAATAGGCACTTTTCCCATCTAAAATCTGTAGAAACCAAAATCTACACATTACTATAAATCTAAAACCTATATAAATGAAAAGCTACACATTATTATAAATCTAAAAACCTGTAGCGAGTTTTACAAATTTACTGTTACGGATAAGAATAATCAATTCTAAAAATTATGGGAAGAAAATATTTGGAAATATTCAGTTTTCATATATGAAAAATGATTTTTCAGAAAAATAAGAAAATCGTTATTAATTGTAATTATGAATTTAAATTCGTTTACTATTTTATTAGTTATTTTAATTATAATATATATTATAATATTATTTTGTCCTAAATAAATTATAATGATTTATTTGTTGTAATTACGAATTTAAAATTAGAATTTTGATTTATCAATTGTAATTACGAAGGATATTATTGTCATGTTGAAATAATCAGTCTAATGTGATTTAAACTATATGAGATCAGTGTAATGAGACATAGTTATTATTTTTTGACCTAAAAAAATTCCCTTTTTTTGGTTTAGTGTATCATTCTTTGTTTGTCGTTTCATTTGTTCTTTTTTTCTATCAAAAAATGAGAGAGCATCCAAAAATCGGGTGGAGCTTTGATCCTCTCTTATTTTAAAGTCCATTTGGCATTTTCACAATGTGCGCTATACCTTTTACGTTTAAGATTCCGTGTGCACTCATTTTAGAGAATATCTTTCATAATAATAGAATAATAACAAAATAATTAGGATATATATGCTGATTCTTTTGATCGTTATATTTCCTCAAGAAAGATGATAAGCAAAATTATACAACGTGTTTCATGAGGTCGTATATATTTGGATAGTCTGGCTTTATGTCTTGTCTAGATATACTAATTGATAGCTTAATGTCATTTTCATTATTATTTTTCCTGTCTCAAAATAACTCCGCTTTAGGATTTTCTTTTAAGTAAATAAATATATATATATTTTGGAAAAGGCTTTCAAGGTTTTCTTTTAAATATTGCTTTGCGATTTTTGAGATATTCAATAAAAACATCTAATTTTGTTCTTGTGAACATTAATAAACATAATGTACGAATTTCAAAAACTAACTTTCTTCTTCCTGGAGTAGGGTTATAAGAAATGTCAGACCAATACTTAAAAGTAAAGGAGAAAAAATACTGGACACTGCATCTTTTATATTCTGAAAGAAAAAAGATCTCTTTGATACCATGAAGATTAGGTATATATACCTTTTATCTTTTTAACGAACCAATTATCATGACGAGTCATTACTGTACACAGATTAATCGTATTTTGCCTTAACCCTTTACTATGTATAAATAACTCCAAAAAAATATGGATAATTTCACCCTCACACAGACCGACTAAGATTGCTACTACGTTATCTAAAGCCTAAATTGTTATTTTCCATTACATGGCTTCTTCACTAGCCAAATCCAACGACAAAGACAAGAACAAGATCACGATTCGGCAAGAAACGGAAACGCCAGATTTTGTGTCTACTCATCTTTACATCAAACGTATTCCTCCCACGCAAGCACTTGATCGGGACGTCGTTCTAGGACGCATACGCCAACGCCAACGCGCAAGTAAAGTCAGATCAGTATTCCAACTGCTGTTTGGTTTCCCATTTTTAAGTAAAAAGCACGAAGGTTATAACGATCACGATGAAGATGATGCTTTCACAGTGTCTTGAATCTTGGACGAAATATTTGTCATATATTACCTGACATGATGATGTCATAGTTTGTAAATTGTAACTTGTATTGTTGTTTTGTTACCAAGAAGGGGGTTAAGCTAGTGAACAAAACCACTTCAATTTCTCTGGACTGTGATTAGGTGATAATCTTAAATAAACTCAGACTAACATGGGAGAAATGTCAAAGGAATGAAGATGGACGTCAAGTGTTATTCAGCCTTCTTTTTTTTTTTTTGAACAAAGGCATATTATTCAGCCTTCTTTTAAAGCTTATTCTCACTATTTCCCCATTTATACAAACTCTTGGAAGATTCAAAAGTTTTGAACTTTTGAGTGTAAAAGGAAATTGACCATTGAGTTCATAAGAAAGCCTTAATTAAAGGTAGCTAAATGAACATTGCAAACATTGGATAAAAATCTCAAATACATATAGTGACAGTCCCACAGCAAGATTCAATAGTTTTGAGAACACTATAGAGATTTCTGGAAGATGAAATGAGAATTTGTTATTTCTGGAACAATTCTTGTCAAGATTTTTTTTTTACCTAATATCATGGAAAGTTTTAAATTGATCAATAATAATATCAAATCTAAAAATTACGTCCAACAAAATGTTTCTGTTGCTCTCTACTTGAAAAAAGTATTTAGAGATTTTTTTTTTTGAAAATAAGTATTTAGAGATTTTTTTTTTCGCCACAAACTTATCCTTACGGATAAAAATAATTTCTCCATTATTAATATTTGCAAATTTCATACATTATAGTTTAAATATAGATGTTGGTCAGTTGTTGTATTCTCGTCGGGTGTCTGCCAAATTATCGCTGGAAGATAGCCGTTGGTGCAAGTTGAATATGCTAGAGTTCATGTCTGCAACATATCATTTATTCAGTCAACTAGACTTATGCTTCAGATGATAAAAACAGTTCAACCTATACAAATCATGTTGATTATACAAAAAGTGAGATATATGTAGGACAGATAGTTTATGTGAGACAAATACACATCAAACGAATCAAACAGTTTATTATTATTATTTTTAACCCAAAAACAGTTTATTATTATTATGAATGATAAAAGCAGTTCAATGCATGCATATCAAATATTTAAAAAATCAAAATTACAAAAAATTAAAATACTAAACATTTAAAAATCACCTTATCAAAAAGCCTATTATATGAACTATACTCTCTCCGTTCTGTTAAGGTAGATGTCGTTTTCAAATAAAAATGTTTCACAAAAATCGCTTTTTATGTTTCAAAAACATTTTTATTTTTAAAAATTATTATTGGTTTAAAATAATTTGAAACTGAGAAATGCAAAAAAAAATGATGAGTACTAAAAATAATTATAATTTAATTTGTTTTCTTATATGTAAGAAAACACTAGAAAATATATTTTTAAGAATGGAGGTAGTATCAAACTAGAAGATTTATAGTTTTAATGTAAATTTCGTTTTATAGTAATAAATTTAATAAATTTAGGAATATTATAATAATTTTCATGTATACTTTGTTCTATATAATATTATAATATACTTTTAGTATGTTAAGTTAAAATTAAATAATAAATCTTCTTATAGATATAATCTTTATTTTCTGTTTTACATTATTTATCTTCTTTTAATTTGTAAATATATATAGACCACTATATTATATATTTACATGCATATATTATAAGGTAAGAAGAACACTGTAACACCCACATTTTCCAAAATAATAAATAAATAAAAGTGTCTGAAATCTCCATTTATTAAATCGTATAACTCATCTTCAAACTCCATAAATCCATATCACATAATAAATCTTAAAAAAGTATCGATAAAAGCATAAGTCTGAAAATAAATAAATAAAACTCCCAAAAGCACCAGTCCGAAATAATCACACTCGATCGTCAGTATCACCTGAAATGAGGGAAGAAAGAGGGGTGAGTAACAGGGAAGTCACTCAGTGAGGTATGGGATGCTAACCACAAACCACTGACTCAGTACATATCACTATGACTATGTAGGTCTAGCTCTAGCATGAGACAATCACAGTGTCTATTACACCTCACAGAACAATCATATGCCTAGAGCACCATACAACAACAATCAATGCGATGATAGTACATAGTTATTCTCTGCACCCCGCAATCTCCTCATACGGATATACATATATATATATATATATATATATATATTGTACAGGCGTCGCTAGTACGGTAGTCCACTCCGTACCCCCACAATCTCTACGGCGCGCTAGTACAAACGTCTCTGTACCCCGCAATCTCCACACAAGGCGGCGCTAGCTCAGACGTCTATGTGCCCTCGCAATCTCCTCAAACAAGGCGTCGCTAGTACAGACGTCTCTGCACCCCCGTAATCTCACACATGGACTCTTATATATACATATATATAGCATTCTTAACATCAATCATATCATACAACTGTTGAATCCTCTATTATCTTATGTCTGGTTTAACAGTCAACAATTATAAATAACAAAACAAGACTCTCAAACAGACTCAATTCACAAAGACGGAACATGTTTCGAAACTAAACTTTTCATAATAGTAGTACTAAACTAGTTTGGGATTTAAGCGGATTATCCCTCACCTTTGCCACTGGCTGGAATGATCAACGAAAGATTGTCAGCTGAGGTCAACTGCAACATGAGGGAATCAACAACTTAGGCTTAGAGTCTCAGGAAATAAAGTTTCTGAAAATGGAAAACTTTCCTAAAATAGAAACTTTACTAAAATAGAAATTTTCCTAAAATAGCAACTTTCCTAAATAGCAGATTTCCTAAATTTGCGGGTTTCCTAAACTAAAAAATCATCTAACTAGGACTTAACAAAACTAGAAATAGAGAGGCGATAAACTTACCCGAAAAATCTCCCGAAAACATGCTCGGAAGACTCGCCGAAAAAATTACATAGTGACTGGTCGTCGGATAATCTACAACTTTTCACTCGCAAAGCACTGCTTTGACTTGATGAAATACAAGGAAGGGTGAAGTTTATTATATAGGGGAAAGGAAGGGAGGTAAATTTTCTAAACTTCCAATGTGGAACAAAATAACCTAGACATGGATTTTAATTATATAAGTAAATAGGTTCTCCCATGGGTCACGGTCGTTACAAACACATTCATATTTATATCTCTTCATAATAATAAAGTTGCATATTTTTTATAGAGAAAACTGTCATTTAAATACTGAACTTTCACAAATTAGCCAAAACAAATACAGACTTTTCATTAATCCAAATTAATCACAAACTTATGTTGACCGAGCCATACAAGATACATTTTGGGTCAACTGTTTTTGTCGTTAAATTCATGTCTATTTTTCACGGAGATCCTAACGTTGTCGTTAAAAAATAGAACATTATTTACAAAATCCCCAAATTGATACTTTTAGAACCCCAACTCTCCAAATCGAATTCACCTCTTCATCTCTTCTTTGCAACCCGATTTCATCTTCTCCATGAGTGTAAAACCACAAATCAATTTTTACATGATGAAACACCAAAGTTTCCTATGCGTAGAGCCAGAGCTAGAGAGCGTGAAACTCCACTGGTTTTTGAAGGTGATGAAATAGCGTCAAGTGCAATTGTGAAACTATTGCTGATGATCCTGGTGATGAGGTCGAAGAAGAAACGAACGAGGTTGATGAAGAAGAAGAAAGAAATGAGGTGGAAGAAGAAGAAAATGAGGAAGAAGGCGTAAGAATTGATAAGAAGCTTGTGAGGTTTAATCATGGAGTGATGGAGAAGATAACCATGACAGCAGAAAAGAGGATTGCTGGACAGACGTTAATATACATGACCATGTATCATCTGATGATGAGTCATGTAGAATGCATGTTTCAGACTTGGAATCTCCAACTCTCTTGTTGTTTTAAACTTTCTTGAATTCCTTTTTTTTTTTTGTTTCATGACAAACTTGCATTTGTTAGTTTTCAATGCGTCTTTAGTGAATCAAAGACAATGAAAATAAGAGGAACAATATCAAGGATATAAGTGCTCACATATAAACATAGATTAATTGTCTTACAAATGAAATAAAGATGCAACAATAAGGTCTTACAGAAAGAGACAAAGAAAAGTTTAATAGAAACAGTCTGAAACTGTCTCGAGACAAAATATAGAAGGGCTTAAGAGATGAGATAGGCAATTGTGATTACAACCAACATAAAACAAAAGATTCCATAACATGTCTCAGTGATGAGTTTCCACTTTCTCATCTAAACTTCGTCGAAAAACATCAGCTGTTAAGTCATCAATCACCTTGTTCAAGCAACCAATCTAGCCTTTTATATTGAAATCTTAAATTGAATGTTTTCAAGCTTTGGAAGTGAATCTTTAATCTCTTGAAGCAATGATTCTTCTACCCACAAACACACATCGATGGCAAACTTCCTCTTTCCAAAATCTAGTTTTTCCAACGGGATCAAACTCATCTCTTTCCCTTGATTCTTGGTTGAATTATGAAGAGATGAAAACTGAAAGCAAGTCGCAGAGAAGAGAATAAGAGTGAATTTGAATTAGGGAATTTTTATAACTTTGTTATGTTTTGAAAAACCACCGACAGCCTCCGTGAAGAGTTAACGGAGATTTGATGACAAAAATAATTGACTGAAAGTGTATCTCTTATGTCTTAGTCAATATAAGTTTGTTATTTATCTGGATTAGTGAAAAGTTTGTATTTATTTTGGCCAATTTGTGAAAGTTCAGTATTTAAATGACAGTTTTCTCATTTTTTATAGTGTACTTGGCAATATAAATATTTTAACTTTCGCGGACAAATTTTTCTTAGTAAATGTGCCCATAGAAAACACTAATAATTGTCGAAAGGTAGCAAAACTTCTTTAATAATATAATCAGCCAATTTGTAGCTCACAAGTAAGTTGTTCGGGCTCTTCTGTTATTGTCGCTGAGTCCAAATAAATTATAAGCCCTCGCTGAAATAGCTAAAGAAATATGATAGCTGCCCATATTTCTTAAATCGAGGAAGATTCAAAAAGATATATGAACTTAAAATCCAATAGGTGAACAATAGTGACGTATGAACTTACTAAGAACATAATTAATGGATATGGTGAGAGTTCTTAGTGAAATATAAGAAACTGTTTTTTAACTTTTAACTAAAAATTAAGAACCGACTCTTTAATAATGCATAAGAATTATGACTAATTCGTAACCCCCATCAATTCAGCTCCCCCACCAACTTAAATCGACGGCTTAACTCATCTGAGTTATTTACTGCATTAATGACTCCCACGATCATGTCTTCAATTCCGGATTGCTTAGCTTCTCTATCAAACGGAAGCTGCATCTATATATATATAGGTCTCTTTCTTGCGCTGAAGAGAAGCTCAGCATTCTCTCTGAAAATTTCTTATGTATTAAAAGTTTTCACTGAAACGCTTCAAAGACATGGTGATAAACAACATGCAGCTCTCCGGTTTGGAAGACCGGGCTTTGTAAGGAGACTGTTGTGACACGGATTTTACGGTTTTGGGAAGCAAGAACTGTGAAGAAAGGCGGAGAGCTTATGGGTGTGGGCTTAGTGGTATGTATATCTCATCTTCATTCTCTGATGTACGATAACTATTTGTAAATTTTAGGGTTTATATGAAGATCTTAGGTGCACAATCAGTTTTGATGATAGTAGTTATGCATCAGTTCTGATTTCAGTGAGATTGTCTTTTTGGGTTTATAGCATGATATAATTGAATGTTAATGATATTTGAATGTGTGAATAAACTATGTTTTCAATTTCGGTTTGTTGTGACATATGCAAAGAGATTGATTGGTCGGAGCTTTAGTGAAACATATGGCCTTTCAAGATCTTACCTGCTCCTACCAATAAACCCATGATCAGCATCAACTACAAAGGCGAAGAGAAACACTTCGCTGCCAAGGAGATCTCTTCCATGGTTCTCATCAAGATACGTGTGATCGCTGAAGCTTACCTTGTGTTACTATTAAGAATGTTGTCGTCACTGTTTCAGCTTACTTCAATGACTCTCAGTGTCAAGCCACAAAGGATGCTGGTGTGATCGCTGGTCTTAATGTTATGTGTATCATCAACGAGCCCACTACAACAACAATTGCTTATGGTCTTGACAAGAATATGCGACCAGTGTTGGAGATAGGACGTTATTTTGGTGGTGGTACTTTTGATGTCTCTCTTCTCACCATTGAAGAAGGTATCATTAGCTACTGCTGGAGACACTCATCTTAATGGTGTAGATTTTGACAACAGAATGGTCAACCACTTTGTTTAAGAGTTTAAGAGGAAGAGCAACTTGATACAAGAACTGTTCAACTGTTTTTCAGCTAAGAATATTAATATCATAAAATTAATAATGAACAAATTGATATGTATTGTTCAGTTGAATCCCTTTCTCCTTATGAAGCTCGATGGTTCCCAAATATGAAGTTTGTTTTAAAAAAACAGTTAAGGAACAAGATTAGCTATAGAAAGTTTCTTGAGAAATAGTGACTTAAGATCCTAAACAAGGTTATTAAGACAGCTAGATGAAGAATAGGTAGGTCAACATCGAATGGGCAATAATTAGATAAATTACTAGAGAGAGGTTCACCCAGAGCTCAGTAGGCGGAGTTGGTCTGTTTCAACTGCTCCAGTCTTAATGGTATGGTTAATTAGATGCAGTCTTTTAATTGTTTTCCACATATCATATTCTGAAGTTGATGCCACTGTTATGATCTTACATACTGCGAGTCTCTTTAATATATTTATTGAGGTTTTAGGTGGATAATTAAAAAAAACATGAGTATGATCCTTATCGTTGATGATAAGAACATGGATTACACCATCACGATGAGAATCACTAGAAAGCTTGCTTTGGAGGTTTTAAGGCTAAATACGTTTGATAGCCTATAGGTGGTTGTTGTTTGTTTCTTGTCGACTGATGACATGATGCCGGCGGCTCTTCCAGTGGAGAATCAACACAGGGCCGGCCCTATAAAATTGAAGGCTGGAAGAAAACAACAAAATTTTGGCCCTATTAGCTAATATATTTACAAGAAAAAAAACATGAAATACGTTCTTGATGATAAGGTTTGAACCTGTGACCTCCAAATTTCAAAAGACATGGATAAACCATTTAGACTACTTAAGATTTGAGGAAAGTAGAGCCGACAATATAGATATTTTTGACAGGGCTGGATGCAACTGCTTCTAATGTTTATACCCAGGGCTGGTACTGAATCAACAGTGTTGTAATTTGAAGGCAGAACCTTTCAGAGTTTGAGGGCCGTATTAGACGGCTGAACTAAAAGATGATGACGTTCCCTTCTGTGTTTGTGGCTGAGTATGTTCTTGCTTTTGTATACTTTGTGTATGCATGTAACTTCAAATGTCTATGTACTCCATTTTTGTGCAAGCGTGCATGGATACAGGATACACGTTTATATACATGTTCCATTTAGCTTATATATCTACATCGACTCAAGTTCATAAAGAAAATCTGCATTTGGATGCTTGATTGCTAATTACACACAAACCAAAATACAGCTAAAATTATAACTATCGAGCCTTGAAGAATTTCTTTAAAACTTCCAAGGAGATCATCTCGAGAGTGGCACAATCATCAAGAACCACCACCATCATGTCATACAATCCCCATTACTAGCCGAAGCTGCTAAAGACATCAACATTTACAAGAATATGACCATCGAACAAATAACTATTCATCTCTTGCATTGCATCTCTAACAAAGTATAGTGATCTAATAACAAAATGTTTATTAGCGGGAAGATATATGGAGCAACATGAAAAGTTTTTATAAAGTCCATATGGCAAAACATTACACTTTTATTTGAAGTAAATTATTTGATATGATGTGGTATGAAAAATCAAGTAAATTTTCTGTTAGAAATGTAATACTTTATTAATTTCTAATACTACTACTCTATAAAAATATTTTCAAATAGCATAAGCAAAATTTTCAACAAATAATTGTTACAAAACAAAGGTCAATAAATGCTAAAATAATTTACAGAACATAATCAGTAAAACACTAAAAATTAATGAAATTCCATTATAAACTGAAAATACAATATAAAGTGAAACAAATATATATATATAAATATATATTATAAAAAATATTGTGTTTAATAATATATATTAATTTATCATTTATGACATTATTTGAAACTACTTATATATAACTTTAAAATATAACTTCATATAATTTTATCACATTACATTATTTCAATTATTTAGCTCGGAGGTAGATTAATTTATTATTGCGAGAAAATAAATTTTTGTAATAATATTAAAATTTGATACTCTGAAAAATGAAAAGTAGCAATTTTCTTATTTTAGAATTCCTTCAACTATATCAAAATAAAATATAAATGAAAAATATAAATTAATACATTTTGCTTAATTTTTAATTTAATAATTTCGTATTCTCTAACAGAAAAAATGATAATGATCCGTTAAACGCGAACTAACAAAATTTAATAAAATTTACAATATGATAGTAGATTATAACATATTATATTTATTGTTTCAATTTAAAGTAAATAGTCATATGTTTTATAAATTACAATATATTTAAGTATAGAATAATTTTAGTGTAGACTCATCCGTCCGTAGGACTGACCAACTCCTATTTTTATCATATATAAATGATATCAATTTATAAATGATTGGGTTAAGGTTACTTTATATGGAATCGAGTTGGATCCCCAATGCGGATCCTCTTTAAACCTCACACGTAATGATGCCAAATTTATATCGATCTTCGTAAGTTGAAGTTTTTTCTAAAGCTCCATGTTTGATTTCGACGGTTTACAGATTTAGGATTGAAGTGCTGGAAGGATTCTTGTTTGAAGATATTGATAATGGTCGGGATGGTTGGAAGAAATGAATGTTGATTCGAAATTTAAGGGATTTGGTCAATTTTTAAGAGTGAATTCGGGTGTAGCGGGTGGGTTTAATATTTTTTTTTTGTCAAATGCTCATCTAAACTAGATCAAGTGGTGGTCAGGCGAGCTGATTCTACGAAGAACACTTCCATTTGGTCGGGTCTGATATATATGGAAAAAATTATAGCATCTGATTATTGCTTCTTTTGTTAGTGCGTCCGCTCGACCATTCATATTCCGAGGAATATGAGACAAACTCACGTCCTCGAAATCCTCTTGTAATCTCTGGAACACTTTGATCTATGTCGTGAAAGTCGGCCAATCTTCCGGGTTTGTAGTCATGTCTACTAAGTCCAAGCAGTCTGTCTCAAACCGTATCGAAGTTATCCTCATGTCTATCATACATGAGGCTGCCCAAAGTAAACATTACATCTCAGCATGCAAAGCTGAGAGGTTCCTTCTGCACGCACGTAATCCGAAGACTTCAGAACCCATTTGATCCTTAAGACTCTACCCTAAGCCACTTACGCTGCTATTATCGATCCATGACGCATCAATTTGGCAGATAGGGATTCAGGATACCTAAGGGGGCACTGTCTCAACCTCTGTAGAGCTGTCATGATCCTCGTTTGTTTCCTCTTATTCATTAGCCTTCCTCCAACATTTTGCCTCAAGAGACGCGCGTTGGAGAGTGTCAATCCAGGAAACGACTTTCTCCTTAAAGAGTTTGTCGTTCCTCGCCTTCCAAATGTACCAACAGATCCATGGGAGGGTATCGAATTGTGGTCTAAGTGGAGCCACATCTTTTTCTCTCCTAAAATAGAAAGTTCATGTTTTGGTATATAGATGTACTCGGGAAGTCATCCGGAAGGGATAGATAGTCCGATAGAGCCCACACATGCAAGGCTGGTGGGCATTCAAAAAGAAGATGATTTAATCAACTACATTGGGCCAGCACATCTAGGATAACTCCTATCGGTGCCCAGGTGTCTATAAGTGAGTTTTTCTGCCGTCGCCACACAGCCCGAGATAGTCTGCCACAAGAAATACTTCATCTTACTTGGGGCCTTTATCTTCCACACGTGGCTCTGAAAACTTGTGATACTTGATTCTAGAATCTCTTTCTGTGTGAGATTCCTCTTGGTCAATTAAAGTAGGTTGTAGCCGGTCTTAACCTGAATTTTAAAAGTCGAATGGTGACAGGTAGCGAAAGGAGGCTCGACTCTCGCCACTCGCCACGGCGATTCATGGCGATTGCCTCAAGTATCAGCTGCTCAAAAGGTACTTCCTATTCCTAATACCATCGGTTATATGAATTTTGGACAAAGACATAGCAAATAGAAAACCAAAAAAACCAGTATTATTGATAACTTAAATGTCATAAAGCTAAACCACCAAAATAAAAAGCGTAAAACCAGAATCAAAACATAATTCAAAGTAAATAAAAACAAATCAAAGCAGAACACATAACACCAACACTCTATAACTCAGTTTCAGAGTCATCTGGAAACTCTCATTCCTCATCTTGACCGAAACCACCTTCTTCTAGTTCCAAATAAATTTTCGGTTCAGCCTCATCAATATCAAAAAGAGATAGAACAGAGGGACCTGGACCATATCGTTTCTCTCCTGTTTGAGTTGAAGGTGATGATATCCCTTTTCCCTTCTCAGCAGCTGAGGCTTTTGTTCCTCTAGTAGAGTGTGTAGGTTCCTCAGCTCCCGTGGCTTCACTCACAACACTCCATGTCAGATCTTCATTCTCGAAGACATGATCATCAAGTTCATCATTGTCAGAGTTCCCCTCCATTCTTCCCATCAGCCATTCATTGCTTTCATCAATTTCCTCTAGGATGATAGGATCAGTGGCGTCACTTCTCTTCATGCGACACTGCAAGCCTCTGTTGTACTTGACAAATACCATATCATTCAAACGATGTTGAGCTAAATGGTTCCTTCTCTTTGTGTGAAGCTATAATAAATGGGATAAACAAACCATTAGTGAGCTTAAGATCAAATCTGACTATCAAATAAGATAAATATAAAAAGACTTACAAGCTCAAAAACACCCCAGTTTCTTTCACATCTAGATGCACTGCAAGTTAAGCTAAGTACTTTCACAGCAAAGTCTCTTAGATTAGGAGCTGAATATCCATAAGTAGATCACCAATCAGCTAAAAAAAATTCACAAGATTAGTTTAGAAGTAAACTTGTCAAAAAAATTAAATCATGAGTGATTTACCTGGTGCTTTCATCTCTCTTTGCCTTATTGCCATGTTATGCCCACAAAGACCAGCAGCCTTCTTAAACAAATCAAGCTCCAGCATCACCTTATCTTGAATCTCACTATCCGGGACAAGCCTGTTGATACAGTTGTACAAACCGGTCACAACTTCCTCACAACAAACGTCCTTAGGATTGGCGTAATGGATGGCTGGATTTAGGAAGTATCCAGCTGCGTGAAGAGGCTGGTAAAGCTGAAGATTCCACCTTCTATCAATGATCTCAAACACATTCTCATATTTCTCTTGCTTCATCTTGAAACTCCTTGCAATGGCCTCTTTAGCTCTGTCCATAGCCGCATATATGTAGCCCATAGCCGGTTTTTTATCACCATCCACCATTCTAAGCACCTTCACTAGTGTACCAGTGAGCTTGAGGGCGTAGCTTACATTCCTCCAGAAGCTTTCTTGAAGAATGTATTGCTTCAGTTTCTTTGCCCCTGCTTCCTTTGGCCATTTGCTCTTGTTCCAATCATCAGATGTGACCATCTTCTTCAGATTTGATTGCTGAATGTGGAACTGAGACATGGTGATAAACGAGGTGGCAAACCTTGTTACAGCTGGCCGATGGAGATTGTGTTGATTGGTGAATCTCCTCATCATATTCACCAGTGGCACACGACAGTAGATGTATCCATTCATGAAGATACAATTCTTCAATGCATTCTTAACCTGCTCCAACTTCCCAATGTCTTAAGATCAAGACAATGTGCTGCACAAGGAGTCCATTACAGGTTTGATCATTTATCCTCTAGCAATTTCCCTGCAATTTCAAATTGTTTCTGATTAGATCAATGATCAATCTCGGTTTAACAATAAAAATGTTTAGAATGCAATCTAGAAAATATATTAGATACACAGTACCTACTTTCACATAATTAGATGCATTGTCTGTGATCACGTGAACCACATTCTTCTCACCAACTTCTTCAACCATCTCATCAAGCTGTTTGAACAGCATTGTTGCATCTTTCACCACTTCTGAGACCTCCTTAGACTTCATGAAAATAGAGCCCTTGGGAGAGTTAACTAGAAAGTTAACTATGTCCTTCTGGACCACTGAGTCACGCCACCCATCTGACATGATAGAGCATCCTTTAGCAGCCCACTCGTTCTTGTGTTGTAAGAGCATATCATGAGTGTTTGCGACTTCATTCTGAAGAAGAAGTACTCTGAGCTCATGCATACTAGGTGGTTTTAAACCCAATCCATATTGTCCAATGAACTGTGTCATCTCTTTAAAAGAATCATAGGTGACAGCATTGAATGGAATACCAGCATCATAGAACCACCTAGCTATTCCAGCACACACCTTGTCCCTTAGCTGTTTGTCACAAGCTCCAAGCACACGCTTGGTGTCATTCCTTCCTTTCAAAATGTCAGGAGGAGTTGAAGTGACAAACCTGTCAAATAATAGAGACCATATAATTATTTGTTTGTCCAATTATCTAGCAAACCAAGAAAGTGAGAACATAAATTATATTCTTGTCCAATGGACCTCTCTTCTTCCTCTTGTTAGAGTTAGCTTTCTGTTTAGGGTCATCTTCAAACTTCCTCACCATCGAAGTCATTTAGGACATGTTCGTAGCGCATGGTCTGAGGTGCTCTTTCCTCAGTTTTTTTTGAGTGCATAGTCTCGCAACTCAACTCTCACATGCTCGGGACAAGTTGGACACTTGCTCACGCTTGTGCTGTCTCCAACCAAGTGGTGCTTCAGACGTGAAACACCTTCATTAGTGTCTTTCTTGGATAAAATGCACATCCACTTGTTCTTGTTTCTAAGAATACTGGTTCCATACTTACGTCCTGGATCAACTTCGGATGCCCCTTGTTATGATGCTCCACCTTGTGTTTCGCATCCTCGGGATGATCCTCCAATCTCAGACATGATGAACCTTCAAAGAAGAAGCAAAGAATATAAGCTACGTAGATAAAATTTAGCAAACAAAATTTAAAATGAAGGTTAAGCTACGTATATAATACCATAAACTAGTTACATAAACATATAAGGATCTTAACACAAGCTATACAAATAAACTTGAACAAACAAAATGAATGAAATGTGAATAGAAAAGAGAAGAGGTTTGCGTGATAAAGAAGATATGATACTATGAGAAAAAACCCGATAAAGTAAAGAAGAGCTAAGTAAATAAACTTGAACAAACAAAATGAATGATACGAGAGACATTAGAGATTTGCTCGAATAGAGAAAACATGAATGGTAAGTGATAAAGAATATATGATACTATGAGCCTTATATATGATCAACATGATATATTAAACACTAAAACTTTAACTAAGAAAACAAACCGACAAAGTAAAGAAGAGCTTATGTTGTGAGTAGCTTAGAGAAAACAAGAGAACTTGTGAAAAAGTAAAGGGGACGTGTTACTATTATATAGTACATTCACTTAGGGTTTTTACTTGTTATATGGATTAGGGCTTTCGGTTAGAGTATATTTAGCGCATATTTAGAGTAGATTTAGAGAATATTTAGAGTATATTACACGTATATGCTATTTTACTTAACCGTTGTCGATTTTGCATAAAAAAAATGTTAACAGAATATGGTTTGATTAACAACAACGTAGCGACGCAATGTTCGACTCAGTGTATACAGCTATTGCGAGGAAAGGCGGTCGACATGCGTACCTCTCTTAGCATTGGGGTAATGAGTCATTTTTGGGGTTGCCTCAGGTCACCTCTCGCCATGGCGAGCGTTGCCGTCGCCTTTTGAAACCAAGGTCTTAACTGAGTATACTTCTGTTTTGTGTGGTTCCAAACATATCCATCCAGAGTAAGAGAACGAGAAGGTTTTTATCCCAATAATCAAATGGATATCTTGGGGGTGGGCTTAATATCAGGGTTGGATAGTGCGGTTGGTAAAACTGTAATTAGTTTGATTTGTTTTGGGTTTTTAGTCTTTTCCATTTTTTCAGTTTAAATAAAGATAAATTAAAGTAAAAAGGAGGAGGTCATATGTGGTTTTATTTATGTTGTATGTTGTGCATTGTGTCAAGTTAGTCAATATACTGTATATATCAAACAAGTAATAAAAGGAGAATAAGAGCTCCATTTAGCCTATCCACATCATCAAACTTAATCAACCAATGAAAATATTTCAATTTGATATGTCATCCAGAGACAAATCTTAAATTATAAAAATGTGGTATGTTAAACTTTAATAATTAAATTTCGTCAGCTCTGGTGGTACGTTTACTTTGGCTGACACTCTTTAACCCGGGTTCAAATCTATTTGACACCCTATTTTACATTTTTTTATTTGAAAATTTAAGGCCCATTTAATTTTAGACCATGTTTAGAATCATTATGGGTTCACCACTGATGTTACCTAAGCTTCTATCGACCGGATCTTAAACGGGTCATTCTTTTGGGCTCATTATTTTCATCATTCGCCCATCTAAAATCCACATTGTCAACTCTGGTCTTCTTTAACTTAACGATGGTGATGATCGACTTCGACACTTCCACTCCCTGCAAATCACTCTTTCTTCTTTGAAATTATCATGACTCAATCTCAATCTTACTTATGTTCTTAAATATTTTTTGATGATATCATTTCACCTCCCACCGTTCATCTTCCTAATTCAGTTCAACAAATAAATTCCAAATCGCCTAATCCATAAAGCCTTTGATTCTCCTCCTCCTATTCCTCTTCTATCTTTGTCTTCTCTACTGTCTCTCATTCGATGATATTTTCTTTACCAATCTGCAACATTATCATTCTCACAGCAGGATTCCATCGGCTGACCTACGTGGCTAATCAGCATCTCGGGCGAAGCTATCCACGGCCGTTCCAGCTGTTTTTAAAAAGGTTAGGACATTCATATATTAAAATTACAATTCTCTCACACACTTTCATTTCCATGGAGCTTTGACTGGTTACATGTCTGCAATCTAGAGATTGATTTTAGATTTTCCATTTTCATAACACTCGTATTGTCTTCTCTTTATTTGTTCCTTCGGTAAAAACCAATGGTTAAGGTAGTGAAAGAAGGAACATACCACCATGGTAAAAAATTTGATTTTCTTATGAATTTCTAAAACTAATAATAACGTGAATAAATCTCTGCTTTTGGTTTCAGCCAAAGCAGGCAGATGGTTTTCATAGACTCCAGAACCAGAAAGTTCAAAGCTTAGTAGCTGAGTATTGGAAGTTTCTGTAGGCCATTGCGATGACTAAGACAAGAATATTCTGTGAGGTTCTCTCTATTGTATCTTTTCCCCTTCAGTTGTTAATTGTTATCTCAAAAGGTTTTGTTTCTCATC
Source organism: Eruca vesicaria subsp. sativa (assembly GCA_932364175.1). Classification (NCBI taxonomy): domain Eukaryota; kingdom Viridiplantae; phylum Streptophyta; class Magnoliopsida; order Brassicales; family Brassicaceae; genus Eruca; species Eruca vesicaria. Next base: position 397,502 of record CAKOAT010341820.1, read on the forward strand.
ACTTCAAGTGTTAATTGACTATTTCAGTTTAGAACATTTCTTCAGATGTAATGCACCTTATAAGAGTGTAAATATTACCATCTGCAGGGGAACCAATTTTAAATGTATCATGTGGGACAAAGTTGCGGAAGTTAAACAAAAGTGTAAGTATCCCTTCCTTACTCTTGGTGACAACCACGTATCCAAGAAGAGTTGGAGGTAAATCAGTGTCGTCATATTTCCAAACCTAACATTTTTGTCACTTTTTATTATTTTGAGATTTCATTGTGGTTTTTCCGTAAGAAAAGCTACACTGCTTAGTTGTTTGTTTAATTTACCACACCCTCATACTGCTCTGTCTATCATGTTTGTTTAAAGTTATAGAGTTCGGGTTTTTTTTTTAAATAACAGCTTGTGTTTAGTATGACTATTAGTGTTGTTTTTAAATTAAACAACTAGGCGTGTTTCTTTTAAACTCGAATTCATTTTTGTTTTCAAATTGCGGATCGGATTGTTTTTAAGTTACATGTCATTTTTCTGCTTATTTGTGTTGACATTTTTTTGTTTTTAAATTAAGTTTGTGTTTATTTCCACATTATTGATCGTCTTTTTTTTTAAATTGCAGCCATGTTCCCTCTGCTTATTAGTGTTGGTGTTAAAATTACAGGCCGTGCTTGCTTTTAAATTGCAAGTCATGTTTTCTCTTCTTATTAGTGTTTCTGTGTTTATCTTTAAACTAAATATTAAGTTACCATTTACTGTACGTGCTTATTTCAAATATCTGATTGTTTTTGTTTTTCGATAACATGTTGTGTTAGTTCCATATGTTAGCGTATGTTTATAAATGGAACATCTTGACGTGTGTATTTTAAAATTTCAGATACCGAATAGAAATATCTATCTAAAACAATTAATTCAAATAAGATATATGTAGTAAGTAAATAAATAATACTATATAACTATATGATGTGAAATTGTTAAGCTAAACATACAAGTAATTGTGTAATGCATGGAGAAGATAGAACACCAAAAAAAAACAATTAAATTTGTAATATTTACTAAGATAGTTAGTAAATAATAACAACCTGCTCAAATGAAGAAGAAAATTTTTAAACACATCTAAAATTGTTCGATAGAACAAAATTTACTCACCTAACCATGTATTTACTAATAAAAAAAAATATTTGATATGAAAAATGATATATGCGAACTTTAAACATGATCGATTGTGTTTTTTACATCAATTTAATTTTTTTTTGTCAAATAACATATAAATTTTTCTTATATTTAAACAGATTATAAAAACAAAACAAAGCAAGTTCTATAGTAGATAATCTGCGCGTACAACGGATAAAGAACCTCGTTTAGAGAATAAGTGAAGTTGTCTTAACTCAGTGATTAAGAACATGACATTTAGTACTTTGATATGTGATTTTTAAATTTCGTCACTTTGATTTGATCAGTTTTAAAACGTCACTACAGGTTTGTTCATACAAAAATTTCTACCAATAATCTCCGCAGGAGCAAATACCATCTCTAAAATGATGAAACCTCTTGTTATCTCTTACAACAAACTCTCTATCTTCAATACTCGACAGTATCTTTATGAAGTTGTGGCAATCTCCACATATCCTCAAATTCTTCATCACTCTTATCGTCGTCCCAGGAGGTGTGTTTATAAGCCCAAAAGCAATAGCTAACCGTTCACTGTGATGCATCAATGCTTTCTCTTTGGCTTCTTCATCGATATCATGAAGAACATACTTCGTTTCTGGTACATATCCTGCCTCTCTCACTTCTTTAACTAATGATTTCAGCTTCACTACAGCCTTGCTTCTATCTAAAATAGCCTTCTTCTGCCCTGAAATCTCCTGGTTATCTTCCCGTACTGAACCTGGAAGTTTTCTTGCTGTTACTCTGTCACCATTGTGTGCTTGGGTATCCCCTTTCTCATTCTTGTAAACCCTTTTGAGATCAGAGCTTATCCTTAAGTTCTGAACTTCACCCTCACCTGCAATTCCCTTCGTTCTAGAGATGATGGTTCGGTGAAAGGATAAGGTTTCCCTCTCAATTGTGATTGCTTTTGGGACATGGAAGGAGCAGAAACTCATGGAGAAAGCAGACTCCAGAGCCATCTCTTTGTGGTCAATCCAAGAAAAGGATAAGCTATCTTTAAAGGGAAGATTACAATGTGGAAATAAAAATAGAGAGACTAATCTCTCACAACAAATATCTAAAAGAAGCAGACAAACAATGCAAACAGCCAAAAAAATCTCTTTTTTTTTAAATACAAGCACCAGGACCACAAAAAAGTTTCCTGCACTATACCAATCACACAATCCTTTAGCATTGCAGTGGTGTCAGAGTGTTATATGATCTGTAACTGTTTTTTTTTCAATTTGAAGCTGCAGATCTTCAGAAAACTCCTTGAGTAACGACTATATCTATCAACTGCATATCAGTCAAGCTTATCATAACACATGCGTCATGCCCCTCTGCAACACGACGGTTTCTTATACCACAAGGAACTATGGAATTGAAACGTGTTAAATCCGTCGTCACGTTAAGACTTAGACCATGATATGTCACACATTTCGACACACACAGATACCTACCGCAGCCACTTTATGGTCTCCTATCTGCACATTTCCACCCAAAATTACTGCCAAAATCAGATCAAATCACACTAAGAAACCAAGATAAAGTGGAGTTTTATCTTGTGATTCCGGAGATTTATTATAGGATACGTCACTAGCTACATTTGCAAGCAAATCACATTCAGCCACACACCCTTATGAAAAAACAGAGGAAAGCTCAGTGCGTTGTTGAGATTGATTTTACCTGACCAGGGCCATGGTGACTTCTCCGCCACCTTCATGGAAAGCAGCATTCTGTATGTTGAAGTTGAGATAATCCTTTGAACTTCCAGTTTGTGTAAACAGGAGCGTGTTGTAATAAAATCAGTAAATCACTATGTCTGGAATATCTTGGTTTTTTATTTGTTTTTTATCAATCAGAGATAGTTTCTCGTTGACAATGCTTTTCTGCCATGACCAGGCTTTCTTATATGGAACCAGTTGATCCTAGTCGTAGAGATTTTTTTTTTTTTTTTTTTGAACTAAGTTGTAGAGATCAAAACACTCGCATGCGCAAAAGAACAAATAAAACCATAAGAGGGGCAATTTTAAATGATAGAGTTATTAGAGCATCTCCAATGGTGTTGCTACCATTGGAGTCCTTAAGCATTATTAAACTATTTTTTTTTTAATTTTTTTGTTTGAATAGTTAAGAACTCTAGTTAAAAAAGTTAGTCCAATGGTGTATCCCATTTTAGAGTCCTTAGGAAAAAAGATTATTGAATTGTATAGTTTTTGTTCCTCATATAGAGAGCCAAAATTCTCCCTATAAGCTTGCCAACTAGCAGCAAGATCAAATGGTGAAACTCTATCAGCATTGATGAACACTCAGAATTCAAGAATCTCATCACATTCCAGCTTAAAAAGAGCTACCCTAGCATCTCCACTTTGCAACAAACCACCAATAAGAAGCCTATTCTCACCTTCCTCCACTATACGAGGTGTATTTCTATTATTTGGCTTCAACAAAAACTTGAAATCCAAAGTCTCTACATATGTAACAAAACGTTCACCTTAGATTGTGTAGTTCTCATTGACATCAACTATATGCTAAGAGATATAACTTACTCATATTTTCTAGAGAGTATCCACAACACAAACAAAGCTCCATAGATTTGTTGATTCTGCAAGTTGTAGTTCACCCAATCCAAAAGACGTGGCCATTGTTCTAGGTGGTCAGCATATATAGTCTTGAGGCACTCTCCAAGTTGTGATCTAGATTACAAAATGAGTTGGGAGAAAATAAAAATCCGGTTGTTAATCAAGGCTTCAGAAAAAATGTTAACTTCTTAAGATGTCATCCACCGTTCACTGTTTCATGACATGTAGAGACTAAGGACAATGCAAAGACACATATAAAAATGCATGATACATTTACGAGTGTGCTCTGTTGTAGGTCCAAGTAAAACAAAAGGTGAGGACTATCAGTTTGAAGACTATCTATCAAACAAGTTATGTCATCTTTTCACAAAATGACACAAGACATCAGGCAAAAAAAAAATACCAAAAACCACAAACAAACGAGCCAATATATAATAAGCCAAATGACTAGAATGATAAGTTCCAGAGCCATCTCGCAAATTTTACCTGAGTAAGGTTGGAACTTGAGTGACATAGACGAGTATGTTATCTCTCACCAATTCTTTATTGCTTTGCAATATCCTCTGCTGCTCCCCTGCACCCAAATCTCCAGGTGACCAGTTCTTAGCAATGAAGTTCTTAAACTGAATACTAGCCATTTGACGAACTGCCATATCACAGTTCCCATCCACGGCTATCTGCAACAATCTCACCAAGTGCTGTGGCGTATGCTGCAACTGAGAATAACCAGAAACATCTTCGAATAATCAAAATTTGAACTTAAGTCTATTAGAAATCAGTGAAATCAAATACTTAATCAATAGCATATTCGAACAATCTGCCTATTTCAGCAACAATGTAGAGAATTTCAAGACCTGATTGAGTTGCTTCTCAGAAGCTTTGGGTTCATCGGGATTAGGACTGAGTGCGGTGGCTCGGAGGATCAAAGCGAGGCTAGGTAGATCCATAGTCTTACGAGTTTGGGAACTGAAACACTAGAGAGAGGAGGAACAGATGATCAGAAGTGATGGATTCGATTTGAATTTGCCGATCAAAAAGAGTAAGAGAGGAAGAAGATGATAGCTAGCAAGAGAGAGAATGGATAAGGACCACCTCATTTTAATCCTTAGTTAAGGATGAGTCCATAGCTTTTTCTGATTTTATATTTAATCTTATATTCAAATAAGCTAAGGATTATGTGCTAAGGATTCTATATAATCGCCGTTGTACATGCTCTTAGGGGTAATTTCGTCGTCCCCCATCCTCTCGAGGATAAGGGATAGAAGCTAGGCTCCACATGCTGTGAAAAAAAAGTTGTCCCAAAAACAAAAAAAAAGAGTTATTAGGGGTAATTATGTCTTTTAAGTTTAAAGACATCTGAGAGTTGCCCTAGTTTATGGGTTTCCTATATATATTAGACGATATGACTCAAGCTGTCATCTACCTTCGCCGACGACAAGGGTTTTTAAAGCTTTCAGTTTCTAGTCTTCTTCTCAAACTGCGTTTGTGCTGTTTTGTTGATTTCAAATTGATTTTAAATATCTTTAAGATGCTGACGATTGTGGCGATGACGAAGAAAAAATGACCTTTTATCTCATGAGTGAGATTTTAACATCTCGTGATTACCTTTCAAGCACTTCTGAGCCCATTTCCTCTAAATTACTTTCACTTATTTCAAATCTTAGTGTTTACTATTTTCTGTTCCGTGTATTGTGTTGATTTCAAATTTATTTTCTTTATGAAGCTAAAGATTGTGGCGATGAAGAAGAAAAAAATGACCTTTTATCACATGAATGAGATTTTGTAGTCTCGTGATTACCTTTCAAGCACTTCTGAGCACATTTTCTTTGCTTTTGATTCTTAGTTATTTCACAAATGATCTTATTTGATTTCAGATAATATTTTGAAAATCTATGTGTACTGGAATGTAAAAATGTAACCTGCATTGAGACTTTTTACAATGTTTTTTCAAAATTTTTTGCCTAGTTGATTGAATTGATTTTCTATTGTACTTTTTTGAATGTTATCGAAACAATAACTATGATTGATAATTATACATTGTAGAAGTAAGCGTCTGAAACTCGTAGAAGTAAGCGTGTTGAACTATGATGTGTGTTGAACTATGATGTAGACTCGCACACTTCTGATATGATTCGCTCTATTCTCATCAGTGAAACCCAGTATATTGTCACTATAGAAACATTATCATGGCATGCTTCTGCAATAAATTGAACTTTGGGTAATGAAACTGTACATGTACAATAATTTGGTAAGCACTAAACTAAAATTCTGTACAGATGATTTTCATATTATTTCCTCTCCATGCTTGCAATGGATATAATGACAGACCAATTAAGGGATCCTTTTGTTCCAGTTAGTCTTGTAGACAATTCCAATCAATATAAGTGTCTTCCAGCTGCCATTCTTCCCCATATTCCCTACAAATTCACAGTTGAATTAGCACCAACACTGAAAACAAAGCAAATACAAACTTAAGATTCGATGGTCTGTCATTTTTGTAGAAAGTGAACCATGCGCTGAGGGTTTGTCTGAATTCAAAACTAAGTCCACCTAGAAGAAAAATAATGTAATGGCATCAAGGTTCACTCGTCTAAGTAAGTACCAAAAGTACTCACTATTTTTTATCTAATGTTTCTTTTAGATTTTCTTATTTAGTTATTGCCATCAATCATCATGAGACACCTAACAAGATAAACTGGAGGCTGTCAGCTATTCTTGTTGGGTCTGCTGCCACAACTTCACTAGAGTTGAAGATGTGAGAGAAATTGTCTTTTGTGGCTAAGAGAAAAAGTATGCATATTGATCTCTATAAGGGTTGATGTAATGGAGAGCTTCTGATACCCTAATGCTGATCATACTAGGAAATTAAATAAAAAAAAAACAATAGGTCATGAAATATTACTTAGTTTTCCTATGTTACTCTGTTAAAGTAAATGAAAGTAGTATTCTTACTGTTAAATGTTTAATTTGAATTCAGCACGTATAGAAAGTATGCACGAACAACTAGGCAACATGATAAACTATTAAAACCCTAATCTTTGTGTTGAATTTCTCGTCTGTGTAAATGAATCTCTCATCGTTTTGGGCCATTCCCTTTATAGCTGACCTCTTTCCTTTATTTTCTCTAAGGCTATGAATGGTGACCAAAGGAACGAGGAGGAACAATACATTCCTTAATATTCCTCAAAAAATTTATCATTCGTAAGGAATAGTTTTTCCTTTCTATTCCTCATCATTCCCTTTATTGTAGAGATTTATTGAACAAATTTGTTCCTTATTAAACTTGATATGGAATAACTATTTCTCTTCATTCCCATAATTTTATTCCCATCTATTCTTTTTTTATTTGTTCTTTTGATGTTCCTGTGATGGTTACCAGTTAGAGCCTAAGTCTACATAAACTAATGATTGGGCTTTTAACCAAACTAGATCATATGATCTGTACACCCGCACAGATTTTATTTTTTAGATGTATTCTATATAATTTATTTTTATTTTTTAGATGTATTCTATATAATTTAGTTTTATATAGTTTCGAATTTGTCCAATTTGATTTATGTTTAAAGAACAATAAAACCGTCTTCTGTATTAATTCATCAAGAGGTGTATTATGTAGATGTAACCGTGCAGTGAAAACACTAATTCTGTAGTTTGTTCGAAGTGTCAAATCAAATTCAAACTTAACGGTTTGCGTTAAAAAAATAAGTTGAGAGTTTAGTTACTTTTGTTCTCAATAATTATCAATTTTTTAAAAAAATAATATACAAATTCTAGAATTTTTGGCCTTGACTTTTAAGTTATTAGTTAGGTTAAATTCAAACTTAACTTTGGTCTGAACTTTGCAAGCCCATAATACTTTATGATGAAAAGTTTTATAAATAACTTAACAAATATTGGTAATCTGAAAGAACTTATGCATTTAAAATATTTTTACCTTTAAATCAGTATTTTTAATTTTAACCCAAACCACTATTAACCGGTGATCTGGTAATTCAATTTTGATTTTTAAATATATCCAAATTTTAAAAAACACTAAAACCCGAGACTAACGAATTGAACATATGGATAACTGATATGTAATATTTAAATTTGTAAAAATAAGTTTATGTTCGTTGTTTTATATATTATTTGAGTTTTAGTTTATCTAAATAATTTGAAAAAAATTGTGAGAAATTATTAAAGATGAGATCTAATATTTTGTATTGTTTGGGCACAAGATTAATTATAGTGTTGTTTGGAAACATGAATAGTAGTATAAAGAAATGATTATATTGTTTGGACATAAGATCAATTATAGTGTTTTTTCGAAACATAGATAAGTATAAAAAATGAATATATTATTTGGAAACATGGATAGTAGTATAAAGAAATAAATATATTGTTTGGAAGTATGAATAGTAGTATAAAGAAAATAGTATTAGTGATTTAATGTGATTTAACTATAAAGTAGAAAGATGTATTTAATTTTAAAACTTACAAAATAAATGTTAGGTCCAACATAATGTTTATGATTTAATAAGATAGATGACCCAAATTCAATTTACTTGTCCGAGGGATATAATATGTCTTCAACAATAAGCCTCCTCCTATTTATTGTGAGAGACGAAGTTGATCTTAATGAACTTTCAAGAATATATATTTTAAAAGTAAATAGCAACACCTCAAAACGCGGCCGGACTCCCTTCTTGGCATATTCTAGATCTCTATTTGCTTAATCACAAACCATCATAGATCTAGTTTAAATTACTTATACGGTGTGAAATCATACACTGGTCTCCGATTTCCTCCGAGAAGTGGAATAATTTCTCCTATAAAGATAGGAATCTTGCCGCCGTTTTTGGTTTGGTTGACATGAAGATGGAGTCTCTTTGTTTATTGAGATGCAGCATCTTAAATAGAAGATCATACCCTCATTTCTTCAATTTTTGTTTGCGATAAAAGGTAGTTTCTCTCTCTCAAACTCTCCTCTCTTGAAATCGCTTTTATTGTTTCTTTTCCTATCTACCACCGTAAGCTGGATTGATGTGTACAATTTTCTTTGTGTTCTTAAACTGTTATCCGAGAAAAATATCGTTAATCAGTATGTACTCAAGAAAAGGAAAGGTTACATCCCCCAGCCTAGATCCATATATACTGGGTGGCTTGAATCCAGTTGATAGTCCGTAAACATCAGGAGGCTCTGACAGATACCGCCAGACTGAACTTTGATCAGCTTCAACCAGTTCAGTTTGCCAACAATTCATTTCAAGCAGACGGAGAAAGACACACTGCAGTCGACGATCCTAAAGAGGCATCTCCTATCAATGACTAGTCTGGAAAACGCTGGAGAGAAGATTCGAATTTCTCACACATTGCGGTTTATCCAGTACGTCGTAACTGGAATGGACACTTTGTGTACCAGCCCGAGCTTGCTGAGGCCAATATTCGTCCGTCAACAATTGAAGGACAGAACTGGACAGAAATTGAGTCGACGTATTCAAACTTTGCGAGCGTTATAAGAATCTCAAGAAACTTGATGTCCCTTCTGGTTTCACGTTCATCATTCAGAAACCCGATCACGTCCACAGACCCATTTGGTATTATACACTTACCTATACGAGTCTTGATTCAAGAAAAAACGCCAAGTTATGGTTTCTGATCCCTCGACTCATCATGGCTTACTATGGCAGGTGTGAAATAGCTCTTGCTCAGCTGATGATAAGATCGATTAGGATTTTTGTGGCACTGATGGTTCTGGTTTCCGAGATCGATAATTACTCTTGTGAAGCATAATGGTTATACTTATAAAAAAATGAAACCCTCACACAAAATATTAATGACCATCCCTCAAAAACTCACTATTGATTGCATCACTACGAAATAAATTTTAAGGAACTTCCTATCGTTTCTCGTGTGTTGTGGAATTCAAGAGTTGGTAGATAGACAAAGTATTTTCTCCAAATCTAAAATGAATTTTTAATATTTTTTTGTTAATTCATGTGTATATAACTCAATTTTTTATAATTATGAGGTTAAATATATTCAAGTTTATGTATGCTTCTAGTTAATGAAAGCAGACTTCTTCAGAAATTCCCCGTCAAATTCAACAAGAATATTTTATGATTTCTAGTTTATGCCTATGTATTTTTCAATTGTAGTGATTTTGAATGAATTTTATAACTTAACTAGTGGTTGGTCCGCGCTCTGCGCGAAATGTATTTTTATTGTCTATGATATCTATTATATGTGTTTTGTTGAAAGTGAGATTATATCTCTTCTGAGAATTGTGTTGTATATTTTCTATTACTGATAGTGAGTTTTTCCCCATCAGATTGTACATGGGACTAATAATTGGTTGATTAGATATTGTGTATTTAACGGAATTGTCATATGCATCGGATGAAGTTTTCTATTTGTGTTCACCTCGTTATTTTAGCATTAGTTTTACTGTCCTTTTTAATTTCTATTAGGCACTAAGCCTTATAATATTTGTGTTGTTGATATGAAACTTGAATTTGAATACAAAGTTATTATTTTTCTCTCACTCATGTTTTTGGTCGAAATTTGAGTAAGTAGGATTAATTTCATTTTTTTTCTTTCAATTAATTTTTGCATATATTATCACTCTTGTTAAAGTTATATTTCTTTTACTTATTGCATTTTATTAATTTTTGCTACATTCATCGTTCTACTAAAATTTCATTTCATTCTTTTTATTTATATCATGCTGACCTCTTCAAATCATAATTTTTTAGTAATGATTATTTAATTTTTTTGACTACCTAACAATTGGTATTATAGGCTACAAACGATTGTTCACGGACTATGCTGTTGACCTCTGTATTTGTGTAAGACAGTGCTATAATGAGACTCATTTGACTTCAGACCTAAAGTTAAGTAAATCAATTTACAATGACAAACTCCTTAGAATGAATCGCATGAAATACTTAAGTTAGACCATCATACACACTGAAACCCATTTTGGTGAAATCAAAAGGTAAAAATTCTATAAAAAATAAGTCGATGCAGTACAACAAGGATGATGAATGGACTCGGTGTGTAGAAATCATATTGTACTTTAAATTTATAGTAAAAACCGTTTTATACAAAAAAAAAATTATATTCTTATGAAATTTTATTTATTCTAAAAACTTATAATTTCCTGTTATATTATGTGTTCCTACTATTTTTTTGGTTGCTTTTAGATTTTTTTTTTCTACGGTTCAAACTATTACATTTTAGAATTTTTGTTTCATTAAATATATACTTTTGAAACTCTTAAATTATTCATTGTTTAAACTTTTCCGTCGAGTTTATTTGTTCCTAATATATATATATATATATATATATCGGTTTGATTAGTTATCAGAAGTTAGATTATTGTATAATTGGTTGGTATGTTTTATACAGCAATAAGTACTGAAAGAAAAGGCCAACGATGGCTTGTAAGTTTTTCTTTGATAGTGACTCTTTAAAGAAAGGGGGTCTTTATGTGAGTTCCTTTTGTTCTTGATTTTGGAGTTGCGTTTACTGCTCCATATACAGTCATTGAAGCTTTGCTGACTCAAATAAACCCCATCACTCTTAAACTTGTTTTTTAAAACTCAAATATACATCTGCATTCATTTGCACCAAACCAAACACACTCAACACATGCCACTTGGCGTAAACTCATGAGGCACCACATGGTGATGAAAATTTGATCGAAACTGCATTTTGCCACAATAGAAAAAAACAACAGACAGGGAAAAACCATTTATACATGTTTCTCGCATAGTAATTAGCTCTTTTGTCTTAGGCATTGACTTTAAAACTACCAGTTACATGAGCAGCATCAACAAAAATATCCTCAACACCTTCTCGCAGATTTTAACCAGTTCACGTACCGGTATTAAAACGCACAGAATCAAAGTTATGTTGTCAATGATAGCTAACCTAACCGTCCTATCATTCAGTCTACCCTTCTATAATCCTTCTCAAAACACAGAGACAATCTCCTTATTTCCAAATTTGCAGGGAAAGATAACCTAACTTCAAAAGTGGAACCTACCATGCCAAGACTAAGCATGAATCGACTTCTTCATGCTCTGCAATGTGCAGTGGAACATCACCACTATTTATTCCTCCTGGTACTTTCTAGTCTAACACAGAAATTAATGAAACAAATGTAAAAACTCATCAAAGTCGCTACCATAATGTATTTCCCCAAAACACCAATACACAGAATGAGCAAAAGGAACATGAGGTGGAGGAATCTCACCTTGGATATTATCCTCACACGGCCATATTGATTTTTAAATCCTCACCAGCAGCCACGGTCGTAGAGGACACCTTCTTGGCGACCAGAATCCACCGTATGAACTGCAACATCAATATTCGTATAAGCTGATCACATGACCACATGTTTTGTTACAACTAATGGAAATTGATTAAATACCACATACACATTTAGATTCTATTGTCATTAACAATGTATACCAAAAATATCTTTCGCACGCTCCTCATCACTGATACTGAGATCAAACTACTCTTGCTCTTCCGACTCTTTCTTGGCTATCTTAGTCTCATTCAGTCTCATCTACATGTCTGGATTATGATTGGCCATATAATTCTAAGTCATAGGGTCAAAGGCATTAAGACTTTAGCCATCTTCACCAAAACTGTTCTTTTCCTAGTCAAAGTTTAAGCTACAGTCTTGACATAATATCTCTACCCCTTTAAACTGCCTTATCACAAACCTTGATGCACCATCAGAATTAAATCAAACCTGACATTGAAGATTTCTTCTTCTGTTTATGTTTAGATTAATAACGAACATGAGAAAACATCCAAAGACATATAAAAGTTTGTGAAACTTACCTCCCAAAAACAGAGCTGAGCCAGAGAGTAAAACATAAACCATCACGCATGCGCTCGAAATATCTGCTGCTGGATCGTAATTCTTGGTAAGAACTTCAGGAGAAATGTAGAAGGGACTTCCAAGCACATCCGTGAAGTTTACTCCTTTAAAGAACAACATAAATCTCAGGATAACAGAGCAAAGCTATGCAAAACAAATATTTCTTTGTAAGGAGCACATCAAGCTTTGAGGAACATATATGCCCTAAAAGCAATTGTCCTAACTTAAGAAAATATGGATACTGGCGTAGCAAGAAGCTCATTACTGAATAAGGTTCACCAGACCTCAGGTTGCAACGTCAGCTACTTCGAAGTGGTTAAATCTAACTGAGTATCCAGTCCCATGAATGAAGAGTAGATGACTGGCAAAGAAATGTGCATAAGAAAACACATGTCACCTTAGACAGAAAAGTGGATCAATACCTTAGAATAGCCAACATTACATAGTTTCAAGGGAAGTCTCCAGCTTCAGGTGGCGATGGAAAATTTGCTTTACAAAGAAACCCATAATTTGAATATACACATAATCATCAAAGATCAATATAAATAAAACATGTGTCCTTGAGCTGAATGAACATTTTATCTACATACCATCGCATGACAATAACTAACTCCAGATATAAGAATCGAGCCTGAAATATATTCAAAAAAAGAAGATTTTTTTTATTAGAAACAGATATGCGTTAGACATGAGATCGATAACGAAGCCTGATTCTTCATCCTCTGAATTTCTTCTTCTTCTTCTTCTTCTTCTTTGGTCGGAGTTCTCCACTCCATACAGGTATCGTTTCCATCCTCAAACTGATATAAATCAGAGATAATGGCGTGAGTACTGATATGACTCAAAGAAACAAACAAACTCGTAAATCAAACTGATTATATCTCAGAGAAGCCAAAAAAAAACAATCATAGCAAGCACTCACCATATACTTTGTAATTCTTCCTCCGATCTGCTTAAACCTTAAACCTGTCGTAGTGTAGAACTGATTGGAACCCTAATACCACCATAGGCTAGATCTGATTGACTTGTTGATTAATGGTGAGGATTATCAATTTCGATCTAGGAGCTGAGCAACAAATCATTTTTCTTCAATTGTCTGATAATCTTAGTTACTCAGTTAAATAGAATTTGTGAGTGGATCTGGAGAGAGAGAGATAGATGGACAGAGAGAGAGACTCAAACACAAATGAAGATGGCGAAAGTAAATTAAATAGACACTACGTTTCAAATCAGCGAAAAATATCAATCGACGAATTGGTTCATATGGCTTTGATCACCAAACAAAAACAAAGTTATAAAGTTAGAAGAAGCCATGTGTCACAATTCGCCCTATGCATGATGCTGAGGTGGATGATTGTGTAGAGACTAAAGTCAACTTTATCATATAAACGGTCGATGTAAGAGTCTCTCTCTACATGTTTTCTCACTGTAAATCCTGCAGCTAAAAGTGAAGCAAAATAGGGAAGAACCATGTACATCATATAGCAGACTTCTTCAAGAAGTTTTCTAACCTTATGAAGTCTGCTAGTGCATAACTCCGTAGCAGATTTTTTGATGAAATCTTCTAATTTGGGGTTGGATTTCACTAAATTTTTTATTTCACCCATAGTTCAGCAAACTTACCTCAAGAAGTCTATTCATAGAGTTCAATATATCATATTCAGATCTAAAAAATTGGCATATCCAAAAAGTTAAAAATGGCTTCAAACTAGAAAATCAACGAAAATATAGCTTTTAAAACTTAAGTAAGAAGAAAACAAGCATAATAAGTTGAATATATAGTTTTATTTGAATCTAACACAAAAAAACACAAATATACTTTATAATTTTTGGAACTTGAACTTTTACAACAAAAATAATAACAAAATTAATGTTTTACAACCAAAATATCTGAAGCCTGCTCAAACATGAATGGTTTGATGAATTGAATATTCATTGAGTTGTCTCTCTCTCTCTCTCATGTTGTTTGTGTAAACCATATTTTCATCTTGTAAAAATAATTACTTTTTTTCTTGTGAAAGTAGTTTGTCCTTTGATTCATGTTGGATGAGTTGAAAGCTAATTAACTAGTGCTACACACATAGTTCTCACCCCGGTTAGAGAGTTGATGGAAGAACATAAATTGCTGCAAGTATTGGGTTACTTTGCCAACAAATTGTTATAAAGAGCATAACTTGTACATAGCTACTTAAAAAAAGTACCTGAAAAAACTATTGTTTTTATCACTAACTAATTCACTTTCTAAAGTTTTCTTCTCATCCTATGGATAAAAGGATCCAAGAGAAAAATTTTTCATTATCAAAAATTGAATTTTATTTCTCATCAAAGTGTGATAAGATCAAGATATGGTTCACACAAATTAAAATATATGAGAGAGAGAAAGAGGAGAATCACCTTAATTTTTTGCAATCCGATTTATAAAAAGATTGATGTTTGAATAGGATTCATATATTTCAGATTCTAATCAGTCTCATGTTGTAGATGCTTAGAGTTCTTTCAGTAGTGACAATCACTTCCTTTGTGAAAGATACATTTCCCTTAATTGTAGAAGAAACACAAAGGTTTATGCTTTCTGGGAATCATCATTTCCTAAAGCAGTGCACATTTTTCCTTGTTAAATTGTTGTACCTAAGTAGGCATTCTCCTAAACTGTGTCTATGCCCAGTCGCCTAGCTCACCAATTCCATCCGATCTTGGAAGAAACAAGATCCAAAGTCCATAAGCTTCTTCTTATCTTATGGGTTTCATGCCAGCACCAGTTGATCGACTGAGAGTATGAGAATCTACTTGGTTAAAATTTGTAAATTTATCATTTAAAATAAAACTTAATTTTACAAGTTTAGATCAAATTTAAACCAAGTAGTTTTACAAATTTAAATCAAATTGATTTTAAGAGATAAATATATAACTTTAAATCAAATTTAAGCAAGTAGAGCTTAAATCAAATTTAAATCAAGTTTTATTTAAACGATAGATTTACAAATTTAAATCAAATTTAAAAAAGTAGATTTACAAATTTAAATAAAATTTAAACCAAGTAGATTTACTAATTTAAATCAACTTTTATTTTAAAAGATAAATTTACAAATTTAAATCAAATTTAAAAAAAGTAGATTTACAAATTTAAATCAAATTTAAACCAAGTAGATTTACTAATTTAAATCAACTTTTATTGTATTTACTAGGTTACTAGGTTAAGATCGGTTTAGTCTTCTGTATATACTTGACTTAAGTTCTACTAGGTTGACCAAATTTGATTTAAATTTGTAAATTTATCACTGAACCGATATTTCTTAGATGTTCATTTTGCTTATCTTGTGTTCTTTTTTTCTTTAATAATGGTTTTCACTGAACTCTCTAAGAATAACGCTTAAAATTTATGATCTGACCAATTTGCATACAATCCTCTATATATTATTTGAGAATCATTTAAAAAGTTGTAACCTTAAGTTTGTAAGAATTAAAAATAACCTCAATCCTATGTGGCATAGCTCTTTGGCTTCTATTTCAAATTCTAAGGATTCTAGAGCATGTGATATAATATATAGTTTGAAAATTATATTCTCTAGCAATATAATTTTCTGTAGGCTATAGTTGGTCACATATATCAAATCTCCTATATATTATTTGAGAATCATTTAAAAAGTTGTAACCTTAAGTTTGTAAAAATTAAAAATAACCCCAATCCTACGTGGCATATCTCTTTGGCTTCTATTTTCAAATCCCAAGGATTCTAGAGTATGTGATATAATGTATAGTTTAAAAATAATATTCTCTAGCAATATAATATTCCATAGGCTATAGTTGGTCGCATATATCAAATATTTATTGTTTCACATGCTTTCCTTAAATAAAACCTACGGAATTACCTAATATGATCAAAATATATATATGACAATTAATGATTTTAAACAATAAAGATTTGATAACCATCTGTATACTTTTTTCATTTTGTTTATTTCTTTATTATTAAAATAAATTACACAATTACATTAATCATATAATAAAAATCTAGATTTTTTGTTGTGTATGTTGTATTTCGAATTTTTCAAAATGAGTATAAATTACTAAAACTGTTAAAAGTCCCACATAAACTTTTATGATCAAGGTTTTAATTTTTTTCTATACTAAAATATAATGATTATAAGACCATATGAAGAAATAATTTTAGTTTATATATATTTAATATCATTTTAATTAAACTATACATCGTATGAAAATACATTCTTATATTTTGATATTTGTCTTGAACATATATTGAAAAGTTAATATTTTAATTTTGAAATATGTTATTGTTTTTTTAAATGATTATAAATTATTGAAACTACTAAACATCTCACATTAAAAAAAATCGTTGGTGTAAAGTTTTGTTACACAAATATGTAAATAATCATAAAATCATATGAGTATAAACCTCATTTAATTAATATCCATATTAAAAGTGTGTTATATTACTATGTTTATATTATTTAAATTTAATTATATATCATATACAATATATAAGATTGATTATTTTGCTTTATTTACCCTAATTGTGAATAAACAAGAGTAATAGTTAAATTTATATGCATAAGTCAATTTATTACATAATAGTAACTGATTTCTTACTTATTTAATATATATTTATTATTTTATTATTTATAATATGCAGAAAAATATAAAATAAATAATAAATATAAAATACTTATTGTACATAAAGTGCAGATCTTAACCTAAGCAAGTATCTCGTTAATTATTTTAAATCATAAGTATTTTCTAAAACAAACGAAATGAGAATAAAATTCAAAATAAATATTTATATCGAGTAATAACCAAAATATAAAAAAAAACATAGCTAGAGAAAAATGGAAGATAAATAGGACTGACACATGAACGTAAACTTTTCATAACCATAATTAATTTTTAAATTGTTAAATCATGATATAAAACTGAGTTAATTTTTAATTTGTTAATTTTTAATTTTTTAATTTTTTAATTTTTTAAATCATTATGGTTATGTTAAATCATGACCATAATTAATTTTAAATTATTTATTTGTATTTGAAAAACTTAAAATATTGTTTTTAAAAATAATTTAAAAATTAACATAATTTTTTTATAAATTATTTTAAAAAATAATAATTTGTAAAAAATAGAATTTTCTAATATTATTAGACAGATAAATAAATTATATTAAATTAGTTTTGAAACTTTATATATTTTAAATGCAAATATTTTACCAATTATTTCTTAAAAAAACATTAGGGAACTTGCTAATATTCTACCAATCAAGCGCAGTAACACGCTATTTATTTTCCATCACTCGAACACTGAAAAGTGAAAAGATATATGAAAACAGATCCATTAAATTCTAAGATTTGATCTACATTTCTAAATAAAATTGTTTCTGATCCTACGTATAGATAATTATATAAAAATTTCAAAATTCTTAAATTTCAAATACATACAAAAACAATCATATGTAAATTTTAAATTTGTCAATACTAAAAATTTATATTTTAATTACATATATTTCACCCTGCGCAAGGCGCAGGTCTTATCCTAGTATTTATTATTTAAGTGTTGTTAACCATGAATACTAGACAGTACAAATACTATCTCCTTTTAACTTTCACAACACTATTTAGCAACAAAATATTGTATTTATTTGGAAACTTATACCAATATCAAGTCTAGACGTTATCTTTTAAAGAACTCTAGACAAAAACATTTTTTTCCCTCTCTGATGCAATAGTCTGCATGTCCTCCTGCAGGTGACAGTTTTTTGTTTGTGACAAATAAATTAAAGCAACTATATATGAAATCAGACCATTTTTCCCATAAGCTAGTAACGTTTTTCAGAAGCTAAAAAGGCACTAAAGAAAACAGTTTTGAATCTGTTGTCTTATGATAACGGTTAAGACAACAAGAAGACTGAAGGCACACCTCTTCATCTTCTTGAAAAAACACTGTTTTTATCTATCTATCTATCTTCAGTTTGATAAAAAAAAATATATCTATCTATTTGCTAGTAATCGAGCGACAAAAAAAAAAACAAAAAACGTAACCGACGGCGATGGAGAAAGCGATTTAGGATTCGCAATGGATTGCGGATGGGATCCAGGGATACGAGATCGTAGATGGAGTCGAAAAGCATGGGATTACGATTGGATTCTTGGTTGGTCAAGATCTTACAGAGATAATCTGGAAAAATGGCTTTGTAAGGTGTTTGGGCAAAGAAATCGGGATTGGGCGATTCCGATATCGGTGGGGATTGGGATTTCAAATATGCATCAATGCGAGATACGATTTCTGATAGGGGAGTTTCAGGTTTTGGAAGGTAATATCTTTGGTCTCTTTGAAGCAACGGAGGATTTGGTTTTCTTTGATGCTAAATAGTGTTGGATGGTTTTAAAGAGCTGGTATTTGACACCACTGTGGATTTCAAGGGAGGGCAGTTTTATGAGGATCTGGAGGCTCATGTGACTTTGACTTAAGACAAACTGTCTGGCTACTGTAGTCAGTGTTTTAGCTTGTGTCACCACGAGGATCTATGTCCTTTATCTCCTAAGGTAATGGAGAGAAACACAGAGTTGAGGGGGCCGAGTAAGCCAGAAGACAGGGCCAGAAGTTACTCTGGTGTTGTTTCTCATGGTGATGGGAATAGAGATGGTGGTCAAGCTGATGGATTTCGGGTGCCAAAATACCATCAAGGTAAGGGGAAAGGCAGGATGCATGATGACTATGGTCCTAAACGGTCTAAGGGTGGTGATCGTGGCAATAATAGATCCCAGAATCATCGTAACAATAATGGGATAGAGGATGCTCGTAGTGGTCGATATCAGGGGGAGCATTCTCGAAGTTTTGATTATGAAAGGCATCGTTCTCACTCTCAAGTGCGAAGGACTCATGGTGATGGTGAAGACAAAGCTTTGAATAACGACGCTCAGCAAGAAGAAGGCGAGATCGAGAGCTCAAAGGATAGCCAACATGAGATGGAGAAACCTCAGTCTCCCTTAACAGGGAGTTCACAGCCTGTTCCTATACAAGTGGAACCAGCTCATCGCGAGGAGGATTTGGATGGTGAGAAAGATCTTCTGGCCGGGGAAGTCCCGAATTTTAGTGCTCATGGTATGGAGCTTGAAGGTAATCTCTTTGTTGTTGAGGGGGAAGAGACGCTTCAGGGATCAGAGGATGATTTCCAAGACCTCACGGATGATGAGGGGAAGGAGATACTCAAGGAAAGTGATCAGGAGGCAGGGAATGTTGGGAATACGGTGATGGAGGGGGAGGTTCCTATGAATATGGAGAAGGCGGAGGAGAGGGATTTAAAGGCTGGCGATGTTGTTAAAAAGGATGGAGCGCGTAGGCCTGTGTTTAATACTGGTCCAGGAGGTGTAGCTAGCAAGAAGTTTGCTCAGGTTATCCTTTCACCAAGGAAACACACACTTGTTAAGCAAGGTATTCACAAGGTTGTTGGGATCAAACAAGGGGATGGGAAGGTTCCCCTAACCCAAAAGCTGATCCAAAGCATTAGCTTTTATGGATAGACAACCTATGGCTGAGTTTTTCACTAGAGGGAAGGGTGTTGGTGGTTTTCCATTTTATTTTCTATTATGTTTTGTCTGCTTTCATTTTGGCATGTTTTGGTGTTTCATTGGTATGATTTTCCATCTGTGTTGGATTCTCCCTTTTAGATGGGATTTGAATAATAAAATTGGTGTTTTTGATTATGGTTTCTTCCTTTCTCGGTCCATTATATGCTCTTATGGTCTGGTTTGGTAATGCAGGAATAAAGGGGAGGATCTCGTGTAGCAGTGGTTGGCAAGTTATTCTCATGTTAGTATTATTTTGGAGACACAGGTGGTTATCACAAAATTTTGAGAATGGGCTAAAGGTTAAATTCTGGCTGCGATATTGGCCATTACAGTTTGATGGAAATTTGGAATCCACGATAGTGGTTTCTTGGTATTTTAGGATTGGTTTTATGGAATTCGGAGATGTGGTAGTTACATGGGGATATGTTATGTTGCTGCAACCTTCAGTGAGAAATAATATTCATCCCCTCTTTCTTGACTATTTTTGTTATTTGGGAATCAGGAGTATATGTTTTCAGGTGCTATTTTCTCCAGTCTGTGATCAGTTGAGGGTTCCTTTGCAACCGGTTAATTACCAGGAGCGAGGGTATAATAGCTTGTGGGATCCTTTATTGTGGATAGGACTTCGTCCTCTGTGTAAAGCACCGACTTGTACACTTCCTAGTATTAATGGGTTTCATCTGTGTTTAGTTATCTTAACTAAAGGTTGGCATATATTATGGTGTCAGTGTTTTGTGCAGGTCCTTTGGTGGTCTTTCATAATGCAATACCAGCAAACTCAGAGTTTGGGACTCTTACTCCAAAGGGGGCGTATCAATGGAAGTTTTGGGGGCAAGAATATTGGTTTAATGATTTTCATTGGGTTATTATTGAAGAATGGCAAAGGGGACATGAGGCGATGGAAAGGAAAAATATGGAAGTATATGTGTATTAGGGAGAGAATTTCATTTCTTTATTCACATTGGCACATCCGTAGTTTTTTTGTTGTCTTGGAAGAGGTGGAAAATTCAGGAGGATCATGTACGTCTTATTAGTAGGAAGAGCATGTGCTTAGGGGTTTATTCTAAATTAATAATTAGATTTTGACACGCGTTTGAAAGCGCGGAAATTTTTTATGATTAAAAATTTATATAATTAAGTTTTATCATAGTTTAAAGAATATTTTGATATAAAATTAGTTTCCTAAATTTGTGGTGATGATTATTTTTCATTAGTTTTTAGTTTCAGTTTTTACTTTTAGATTTTGGTTTTTGGTTTTTAGTTTTTAAGTTTCTACTTTTCATTTTCAGTTTTTGGTTTGGGTTTTTAATTTTTAAACCCGCTGAGTTAGTTTGAACTAATATTACCAACAAACAAATCTCAAATAATCGAACATCTGATTCAAAACTGAAAAGATGACAACAAATTTAAAGAAAAAAAATTTGAAATAGTTTAATTTGTAAATAAACAAAGAAAAAAAATATAACATGTGTTTTGAGCTTTTGGTTTTGGATTTTAGTTTTTAAATTTGGTTTTTGGTTTTGCTTTATATTTTTTTAATCAGTAACTTATCTAAGAAAAATAAAATAATAAATTATTTAAATAATTATATGACTTATATTATTTGTAACATTCTAGAATGAGTCCAAATTTAAATGAAAACTTGTATCAGTAGATAAAAAGAATGACTCTACTTTAATAGAGTAAACTAGATTTTGACCCGCGCTTAAAAGCGCGGAAATTTTTTATGATTAAAAATTTATATAATTGGGTTTTGTCTTAGTTTAAAGAATATTTTGATATAAAATCAGTTCACCAAAATTTGTGGTGATGATTATTTTTCATTAGTTTTTAGTTTCAGTTTTTATTTTTAGATTTTGGTTTTTAGTTTTTAAGTTTCTACTTTTCATTTTCAGTTTTTGGTTTGGGTTTTTAATTTTTAAACCCGCTAAGTTAGTTTGAACTAATATTACCAACAAACAAATCTCAAATAATCGAACATCTAATTCAAAACTGAAAAGATGACAATTAAAAAAAAATTGAAATAGTTTATTTTGTAAATAAACAAAGCAAAAAAATATAACATGTGTTTTCAGCTTTTGGTTTGGATTTTAGTTTTTAGATTTGGTTTTTGGTTTTGCTTTACATTTTTTTAATCAGTAAATTATTTAAGAAAAATAAAACAATAAATTATTTAAAATTTACCATTGAAATTTATCAAAACAAAGTGATTATTATTTAGAATAAAAAAATATATTAACATGTTTTAAAATACATGATTTAAATAAATGATTAATAATAGATAATTTTGTTTTGTTAAAAATATTAAATACCTTTTGGGTCTAAGAATAATAATTGATTTTTTGATTTTTTAAGGTGAAAAGTTTATTCAATGTTTTTAGAGTTTTTTTTAATACTAAGCCAAAAACCAAACTATATAATTTGTTCAAAAAATAAAAGTAAGCACAAGACAATATTCCATAAATAACCACTGGTTTAATTTTAATATAATTAGTAGATTTCCATATTCCATATTTTGATGATATATATTCTTTTAGAACATTCCATATTTGTAGGAGAAAATATATGTTTTCGATATACACATAGATACCTACCATATTTTAAAGGTAGTTTACATTAAGGTCGTCTCTTTATATTAATTGTGTTGGTTTAATTTAAGTAATATGGTTCAATCAATTATATGACTTATATTATTTGTAACATTCTAGAAAGGGTCCAAATTTAAATGATAACTTGTATCAGTAGATAAAAAGAATGATTCTGTTTTAATATAGTAGATATTTAAAAAGTTTTGCGGTGATATGATTTCATACCGAGTCTGGTTTGTTATACGAATTTGTTGGATCATGTCCAACCTGTATCGTATAATCCATGGTGTAGGTAAAATTCTAATATTGGAGAAACTTGGTGTAATGGCTGTTAATCTTTGTAAATTATGCTCTCAATATTCAAAGGTTCCACATATGGTGTGTTCAACAACGTAGCCTCGTGTCGGTTCATCACCAACAGGGAGTTTGGTACAACAATATATGGAGTCTTTGGTTTTTCCTGGTCAGGAATACGAGATCATGGGCCACAGGTTCAAAGAGTTGGAGGCAATTTCGTTGGTTTTTAACTGGAATATCCAAGGGGTATAGGGTGTTGATTAATTGGGTCTCTTCAAACCCGTTAATATTGACTCCAAGGAGTGTTGTCAATATAATTTTATATTATGAGTATTCTAAGTTGGAATTGTAGGGGTGTGGATAATTCTGAGACCTTTCAACGTATTAGAGACTCAAGGCGACAATATTTTCCGGATTTCATCTTTTTGATGGAAACAAAGCAAAAATCGCCTTATATGGAGGTTTTAAAGTTAAGCTTGGGATATGATTGTTTACATACGGTTGAACCCGTTGGTCGCAGTGGTGGTTTAGCTTTAATGTGGAAAGGTTGTTATGCGGTTGATATTATTTATAGTGATAATAGACTTATTGATCTTAAAGTAACAATGGGTTCCCTGGTCTTTTTCCTTACCTGTGTATATGGGGACCCAGTAAGGGGACGAAGACGTTTCATTTGGGATTAGATTAACGGACATTGGTGTGGACAGAGATGAGCCGTAGACTTTGGTTGGGATTTTAATGAATTAATGAATAATAGTGAAAAATTAGGTGGTGCTACTAGAGATGAAACAACGTTTTTGATTTTCGAAACATGGTGGAGGCGTGTAAAATTAGGGAAATGAGGACCACGGGAAATACCCTTTCATGGGCGGGTATGCGGGATCATAACTGGGTTCAATGTCGCCTGGATAGGATTTTTGGTAATGAAAATTGGTTTCGCCTTTTCCCTCAATCGTCTACCGACTATATGAGTATGTGGCCTTCAGATCATAGACCTCTACGTATAGCGTTTGCCTTTGAGCCTGAAAACTTGCAACGGGGTCGGTTCTATTTTGACAAACGGATGTATGGCAAGCGAGGGGTAGATGAAGCCATTGTTCGTGGGTGGGATGCTGAGAACATAAACTCAAATCAAAGTGTCTTGGATCGTATTGCTTGCTGTAGAACGGAACTCTCCAAGCTTAAGAAGAATAATGATTGGAATTAAAAAACAAGAATAGAACGGCTACAAATGGAGCTGGACAAGGAAAGCTCTAAGCAATTCCCCATCTATGGATTGCTTAGGAGGTTACGACATGATCTGGCTATGGCTTTTAGGGAAGAAGAGATTTTTTGGAGACAAATAAGTAGAGAGGAATGGTTACGGGCAGGAGATAGAAATACCACATACTTTCATAATGTGGTAAAAGAGAAAAAAATGAGGAATAAGATCTTAATACTCAGGGATATATTTGGGAATGAATATTATTCAGAAGGGTCTAAAGGTCATATTGCTACTGAATATTTCCGAGATTTGTTTACTAGTTCGAATCCAACTGATTTGGACACATTGTTTGAGGGTTTTGAGAGCAGAATCACCTCAGCGATGAATACAATGTTGACTAGAGAGATTTCTCCTGACGAAATCAAGAACACAGCCTTTGGTATCAAAGGTAGTAGTGCTCCTGGGAAGGATGGACTTACTGTTTTTTTTATCAAAAGTACTGGCATATTGTGGGTCAAAAAATTATGGAGGACGTTCAAGGTTTTTTTAGAATGGCCATCATTCCGGCTGGATAGAACCATACGCAGTTATCTCTATTACCAAAAGTTTTACATCCCACGGAAATGAAGGATATGCGTCCCATTAGTCTTTGCAGTGTTCAATACAAGATCATTTCTCGCATCTTATGTGATCGCTTGAAGGTGGTTTTACCGAGTATAATTTCAGAGACTCAGGGTGCTTTTGTTGGAGGTAGGTTAATTACGAACAATATCATCATAGCCCATGAACTGGTGCATGGGTTACGAACAAATGATAAAATAGGTAAAGAAAGTATGGCTATCAAGACAGATATGTCAAAAGCTTATGATTGGGTTGAATGGAATTTCATTGAAGTGTTATTGGAAAAAATGGGATTTGAAAGGAAATGGGTCGCTTGGGTCATGTCATGTATAACTACTGTCACTTTTTCGGTCCTACTTAATGGAAGATCCCATGGGTATTAGACCGGAAAGAGGGATCCGTCAGGGGGATCCTTTATCTCCTTTCTTGTTCATTTTATGTGCTGAAGCTTTAGTTCATGTCTTAAACAGAGCGGAGGCACAAGGGAAAGTCCTAGAATAAAATTAGCTACGGGCAGCCCCCCGGTCCACCATCTACTTTTTGTGGATGATAGCTTGTTATTATGTGAAGCTTCTGTCAGTGATAGCGAAGAAATTTTAAAAGGCCTTAAACTTTATGGGGATGCGTCGGGCCAAATGATTAACCCTTTGAAATCATCCATCATTTTTTGGGAAAATAATCCAAGAAGACACCAAGCAGGCTATTAACAGGTTCTTGATATTGAAAAGGAAGGTGGTGAAGGTGCCTATCTTGGACTCCCTGAGTGCTTTCAAGGTTAAAAAAAAGATCTCTTAAATTTTATCAAAGAAAAATTAGAGGGACGGTTACAAGGGTGGTACTCTAAAACCTTATCGAAGGGTGCCAAGGAGGTTCTCATAAAATCTGTAGCTTTGGCTCTCCCAATATATGCAATGTCTGTGTTTCGATTACCAAAAGGTCTTTGTGAACGAAATACAAGTGCAATAATAGAATTTTGGTGCAGAAGTGGAGATAAAAAGAGAAAGATCCCATAGGTTTCATGGAAAAATTTATGTAAACCCAAAGAACAAGGGGGGTATGGGGTTTCATGATCTTGGTCGTTTTAATCAGGCATTACTCGGGAAACAAGCTTGGAGAATTTGGGATAATCCGGATTCTCTGGTGGCTCGGATTCTAAAAGGTAAATATTTTAAAAATGGCAATTTTTTGGACTGTGGAATGGGGAAACGTCCGTCTTATGCATGGAGGAGCATCATGCATGGTAGAGAATTATTCAAAAAGGGTTTATATCGGCATATTGGCAATGGGGCTGACACAAATGTTTGGGGAGAAAACTGGATTATCGATGATATTCCTCGCCCTCCTATGTATCATCAAAATAGCTCCATAAATTTAGCATTAAAGGTCTCTGATTTACTCTTGCAGGGTTCGAATCATTGGGATATTAATTTATTGTACCAGACTTTTACGTCACAGGATGTGGAGAGGATACTGCTTATAAAACCTTCATTACAAGTAGTTGGTTCGATTAGATGGGGTTTTACTCCAAATGGTTCATATTCGACTCGTAGTGGGTATAAGTTGTCAGAGGTTTTGGTTAATATTGAATAGCCTCAAGGGCATTCTCTTACTCCAATTGAAAAACAATTGTGGAGAAACTTATGGAAAATAAGAGCTCCACCTAAAATAAAGCATTTTTTTGTGGTGCGCTCTTTCTGGTGCTTTGGCGGTAAAACAACGGTTGACTACTCGTGGTATTCCGGTAGATCCAACATGTCCTGTTTGTGGTACTGATGCGGAGACTATCTGTCATGTTCTGTTTACTTGTGGGAAAGCCTGGAATATATGGGAGCTCTCTGGTTTTCCAACACCCATAGGTGGTTTTTCTCAGAACTCTACCTTTCTAAACCTAGTGCACCTAATCAAGATTGCAAAAATGCCATCTCCGGATATCCATATAAGGTCTGTCTTTCCATGGTTGCTATATGACATTAGGAAATCTCGGAAGGCTTTTGTTTTCGAAAACATAGTTTTAGATTCAGCATTTATTACGAAACGTGCCTTTGAAGAGGAAGCTATATGGTATGATACATTCACGGGTTCTGGTGATGGAGGTGACGATAGCGTTCAAACCGAAATGGTTCGATGGAAAAAACCACCTAATGGATTCATTAAATGTAATGTGGGATCTTCTTGGGTAAACTCGAATCATATTTCAGGAGTTTCATGGATTCTACGTGATGAAAATGGGTCTACAATAATGCATAGCCGTCGAGCCTATTCATATATGCGCATAAAAACAGAGGCTGACTTGTGGGCTCTTTATTGGACGGTGGAATGTTTACAGACATTACATTTCTCAAATATTATCTTTGAAACAGACTCGGAAGATCTGCATGATGTTCTCACGAAGCCCTCTGATCAACACTCTTTCAGTCATAATCGCCACAACATATCCTTTCTCCTGGCAAGGATACATTCCTGGTCTCTGGAACATGCTTTTCCATACCGCAATGAAGCAGCAGCAGCTATCGCTGAGAGTGTTACTCGTGATTCTCGACACCAGTCGTACATTGCCCGAAATGCACCGGTATGGCTTCATCATCTTCTCGCATTGGAGTCTCAGTAAGAAGAAGAATAGGTGAGGATCTTCACATTATTGATGTCTACTGGCATTGTATCTTATCTCTCTCGTTTTCTTTCACGTACCGTTTTGTTCTCCAAACTCATCAGTGTTATAAAAAAAAAAATCTATTTGCTAGTGGAGCTCATCTATCAAAAAAAATCATCACAAACAACTTTAAAATAGTGGATCCTCAAATGCATATGTTATAATAATTAATTAATATTTACTCTTAATTTTTAATCAAGTCATATATATATATATATATGTATATATATAATTTCTATTAATAATATTATATTATTTTAATTAAATATATAATTTCAAATATGTTATATCTAGTCGGTAGGGTTAATAGTTTGAATCAACGTTTGATTTGATTACCACTAGGATTTATTAAAAGGTATATATTTTCGGAATTTAATTATAATATTTTTTTTTTGTTTAAAATATACTAAAATGTTCTTATTTGCATTTAGGTTGGTTGTTGTATTAGATACATAAATATACTTTCGTAAGATTATGTATAACTTAAGATATATTTGCTTATAATGAATTTAAAAAAAATAAGCTGAAGTACTTAATTAAAAATTACAAAAAATGAATATAACAATAATAATCTGAAGTCTGGTGCATATATATAAATTTTGCTAAAAATAAATTGTAACAATTGATTCATAGTTTATTTTTTTATTAATATGTTTTGAGTCATCTTGTAATGTATATGTAAAAATAAATAAATTATTATTATATTCTACTATCTTCTTATTGTATCTTTGATTTTGGATATAAGTTGAATTAGTCCAATTACTTATTTTGTGAGTATAAGGAGTTACATGTATTTTGTTAAATTCAAACAGAAATACAATTATTTTCATGATATTTTTAATAATTTGATATATGTTGATTTAAAAAATAGATTAGAAATAAAGCGATGATCAAAGGAAGTTACATATATACATAAATATAAGTATAACTGATACTTTTTGAAAGCTCATGAGTGTATATCAATATTGCGATAATAAAAGTATTTTAATTTTTTTTATGAAATTTAAATTTATTGATCAAAGAAATAGGATATACAAATGAGACTAAGCTCTAAAGCTCAGTAAGCCAAAAGAATATAAGAAATCAGAACGAAAGCAAAAGATCAAGTGGCGAATACTTGGAACCATCTCCTAAGCAGTGGCTCCAACTTATGATTCCCTTTGTATCTGAGTGAGGAGATACAATTGAAATGGCCCGACTAATTGCCTCGACTGAAAGCCATCATCTACCTTCACGGCGCCATGAGTTTTTTTACTACCACAGAAAATATATTGTGGCCAGAAAAAAATCCGTAACAGCACATTATCTATTTTACTCATCGTATTACCCAAGAGTCTAGAACCCATATCATTCCTGGGTGATAGCTTGACCAAATAAGTTCCCTGCAATGTTCATCCAAACAGTGAAACCATAAGGGCAAGCAAAAAAAATATGATCCCTAGTTCCATCCCTTTCTCGACATAAGAGACAGCCCTGATTAACACCCCTCTTCGTCATCCGATATCCAGTATAAACCTATCTTTGAAAGCCAGCCAAGTCATAAAAGAATGACAAGAACTACTTGTCCAAACTAGACCAGTGAATGCCAAAAGACTTCATCTCTCTTGATGCGCAATTGATCCCAAGACTTGGCAGCATAGAAAGTTGGTATGAAGTCATCAGTATTTTGCCTCCAAAGAAATATATCAGGTACCTGACAGAGGAGAATGAGGACTCAGATCTTCGATTCTGGCATATACATGAGGAAAACTTCTCTGCCCCCGGGTACAGAGACACCAACCAGAGCTGCTACTAGCCTCAGCCACCGTTCAATCCCTTGCGATCCCCAAGTACCTTGTACCTACTTCTCCTGGGAAAATATGAACTTGCCCATACCCGTCCAATTATCAAAATAAAAATGAGCTGAACTCCCTTTATGGACCTCAGATCGCATACCCTCATAAGCCATGGGCCACAAGTTAAGCAACTTGCGCCATAACCAAGAACCCGAGTTCCCTTCCTTTTCTTCCAAATATGAACTATGCTTGAGTAGGTAGACGAGTCCAAGCCACCCAAAAGGATCTAGAGAGAGTGAAGAGACGCCAAATAAGATGCAAAGAAAAAACTCTAGTTGTGTCCCTTAGCCGACGGATACCCAGCCCACCTTCCTCATGAGGAAAACAGAGATTCTTCCATGAGACTTTCACTTTGTGAGTGAATGTAGGAGAACCTGATGACAAGAATACGTACACAGCACTCAGTGGTGTCAAGAAAAAGCCTTAGGCAAGATGAAAGCAAGATGAAAGCATAGCTCCATAGCTTTGTGATACTAAAGATAACTGTTTGATTAATTGCAAAGGTCCTGTAAATGAGAGAGCATGATATGTGAAAGATTAAAAACGTTTTCCTTATTCTATCAATCAGGTGTTCATAATCATGCTTACTCCATACTTTTGAGGTTGAAGGCATGCTTACATACCGGATAGGTAGGGATCTGCAGCTGAGACCTCTACTGTCAGCATCTTGTAAAAGACCAAGAGAGTTAATACCACCAGCAAAAAGAGATGATTTAACCAAGCATACCAGCGAACTGATCCATGATATTTTAACACTGCGTCAAGCGAGGCAGCACTACCGTCCGTGAAGACTAAGATGTCATCAGCAAAACTAAGGTGAGTCAAGTGGACGAGTTCTTGATACTTGGGGTGAAAGCTAAAATGCCCTACTTCTGTTGCTTGGTGCAAGAGCTTGGATAACACATTTTTCAAAATGACATATAACAACGGAGAGAGGGAACAACCTTTCCTAATTCCTTGAACACTTGTGAAAAAGCCTTCGAGCTCTCCATTTATAGCTACTAAGAAAGACGTTGTGGATATGCAGACGTAGATCCTCTGAACAAACTGAGGTGGCAACCCCATTGCATGAAGGACTGAAGTAATAAAGCTACCCTTAACAATATCATAGACCTTTGAAATATCAAACTTTATCAGGCATCTCACATTCTGGATAGGTGATAACCATTAACCCGTTCTGCAGCAAGCAATACATTCTCAAGGAAAATCCTGTTTCACAAAGGCTCTCTGGTTTGGCTCAATAGCAGCTGGAAGAAAGGTTTTTAGGCGATTGGCAAGGATTTTTCGAAATGACCTCATACAATATATTGCAACAAGCAATCGACATGTAATTTTTAATGGCCTGAGCTGGGAATTCTTTGGAATCAAAGACAGAATAGTACCATCAACCCATGTGGTGTAGAAAGCCAAAGAGAGAGAAGGACAAGGACTGATTGGCTATAACAAAGTCCCAACCAACCACTGACCAAACCGCAATGAAGAATTCTTTAGTGAACCCATCCGGGCCAGGAACTTTTCCACTTGGAAAAGCCTCCAAAGCTGTAACGATCTCATTCTGAGTAATAGGAGCAACCAGCGAAATTGAGTCATGTGGCTAGCAGAAAAAGCTCAACATGGCCTTGAGATAGTCAACTCAGATACTTTGCTGCTGACTCTAAATAATTTCTAATATTTTATAAATCCTAAATAATTTTATGCCTTAAATTTATTGAAAGATAAACTAAAAATTATCTAAAGTAATCTTAAAAAATGAGAATTCAGATTTGTCTGAATATTTTGCTAATAGGTATATTAAGTTCCACAAACATAAAAACACAATAAAAACACACACGCACAATTAAAGAGCAAACTAAATATTAAGAACAAATATTTCTTTTTAATAATGATAAATATAATATTTCTAGCACATTAAAAGAGATAAAATTATAATGTTATGCTATTTTTTTTTTTTGTAATTCTTTGATCAAAATATTTTTACTGTAAAAAATTATGTTGATTTTCCCTTTTAATATCTATAAAAAATAAGCACTAAAATTTTTTTTTTGATTGTTTTTGAGAAATCATCTCTATAATATTATTTGAGAAGTCACTCTCCTATGTCTCATTCTCACGTTAATTCTAAAAGTGGTTAGTTAGATTCATAACCTTTGTAAATTGAAAATATTCTTATATGTCATTATTAAAAGTTTTTGTTATGTTTCCTTTTTATCAATCATATTTTGAATCTTAATTTTTGTTTTATAATATTTTATCACAAACCATATAGACATAAAAATGGAAATATCTTTAATTTTTTTAATATAAACTATATATTACATGAATTCAAGAAGTAAAATTTCAAAAAATGTATATATTACAAAGTGGCCAATTTCAACGAAATGATGTTTTTAATATTTTACGAGGTTCTCTTTGTCAAAATATTATCTAAAATAACATAATCATCTTATTTTCATACAAATATACTGAAAAACCACTACTAATTTAAATAAATATAAATAAAATCAAAATATTAACTAATTGATTTTATGCTTCAACCATTTTATATATTCATAGTAATACATGAGACTTATAAAAATTTATTAATTATGTTATCTAATGTCACTCCATACCAATCATTATTTTAATTTATTTCTAGTTAATATAAACATAAAATAGCTCATAACGATTAAAGCATAAATTAAATTTTTGCATACCAATCATCAAAATCATTAATTTAATTAATATATAAAATGATCATAAAGATGATTATAGAGATTTAAGGTGAACAGTAATTCGGTGAACAATAACCTGGTAAATAATAACTTCGGTGAATAGTAACTTCATGTATAATAACTTCGTTTATGTTGGTTGCCCTAGAAAAAAAACATACTAATAATATTGTATCCACCATTTCAATAATCAAGGAAAATTATTCTTCTTCATTCTCCTTTTTTTCTCTATTAAAATCTATCATCTATCACTTATTAGGAGTTTTTTTGCGCCATGTGCAGAAGTAATAATTTTAAATATAATGTTTTTAATACAAAAAGAAAATTTTAATTTATACTTAAACATTATTATTTTATATTTTAGCTTTAACGGTTTTGAAAAAAAATCATAAAATTTGATTTGATTTGGCTTAATTATTTTTTTATATTCTGTAGTCTTATTTCTTTTAATTTGGCTTAATGATTTAAATTGGAAGTTATTTAAATTTTACTAAAATTAAAAATACATTTTATAAAAAATATTTTAATTTAAATATATTATATTTAATGATTATTTATTTTAAATATATATCTTATCATCTATATTATATCATATTTAGTGATTATTCATTAGTGATACTTTAGTTTTGTATTCGTTGATGAACATTTACAATTAATTTTGATAAAATATATATTTATAAAAAAATGCTGTAAAATTTGATGTAAACCTTATATTTGTAATCTTATTTAGCTTGTGATATCCCCTATATATTATTTGCGAAGTGATTTTGCCACATGTCATCTCTACAATCAGTTTCACAAAAAAAATGGTGACATGTCTACTAGAATTGATGACATGGACTATGATTAAATATGACATGGACAATTGTATTTAATGTTAATGTATATTTTTGGAAAATTTTATAAAATATGGTAACAACTCATATATTAGATTTGATGTCGATTTATATTTTGGAAATATTTTTAAAATATGTTAATAACTCATAAATCATCATTAAAATAAATATATTCAAATATGACATTATAAATTTCGAAAATATCATTTAATTATATATTTTAAAATTATACAATTTTATTACAAACTTTTCAAAAATGTATACCTTTTTTGAAAATTATTAAAATTTAATGTAAAATTATTAATTTCTTATATATTTACAAATTTAAGAAATATTGTCTAATTTTAATTTTTGATAATTAAAAGTTTCTCTACAAATTTATTTAATTTATTTAATGAAAATAAATAGATAAAAAATCTATCTAAGATTATAATTTTAAATATATATATGAATATTCTTAAATATAATTTAAAATAAACACAAATATTTTTATATTATTTTATGTTTAATTGAAAAAAAATAATTAAAATAGTGATAAGAAAAAGAAAATTTATGATATTAATAAAAGTTTAATTTTAAACATAATTTGGAAAATTTTATAAAATATGGTAACAACTCATATATTAGATTTGATGTCGATTTATATTATAAATTTCGAAAATATCATTTAATTATATATTTTAAAATTATAAAATTTTATTACAAACTTTGCAAAAATGTATTGAAAATTATTAAAATTTAATCGTAAAATTATTAATTTCTTATATATTTACAAACTTAATAATATTGTCTAATTTTAATTTTTGATAATTTTAAAATTTTCTACAAATTTATTTAATATATTTAATTAAAATAAATAGATAAAAAACTATCTAAGATTATAATTTTAAATATATACATGCATATTCTTAGATATAATTTAAAATAAAAAAATATTTTCTATTATTTTTATGTTTAATTAAACAAAATTTTGTATTAAAATAGTGATAAGAAAAAGAAAATTTATAATATTAATAAAATTTTAATTTTAAACGTAATTTATATTGTATCTGTTAAAAAAATATTTTAAATTTTTTTACTGCACATGGTGCAGGAGAACACCTAGTATGAGTTATAAATATATTTTAATAGTTTTAGCAAAAATAAATATTTATATGGAAATTTTAGATTAATGCTAATATATGAGTTATTAGTTATTACCATATTTAAAAATCTTTACCAAAAAATATAAACTTTTATAAGGGAATTTTACTTATCATAAATAATTTGATGCCAGATCATTTTTTTTTCTAAATATATGACATCTTTTTTCATTACCATGTCATTTTATTTTGGTTAGAATGAATATGGTGATGACATGTGTCAAAATGGCTTTGTAAATAATGTCAAGGAGATTCTTACAGGTTCTTCATGTTTCTTCGTTTAAACTCTCATAATTCTATCAAGTCTCACATAGTATCAAGGCATCTTAGTTTTTGAGACATAATTCTCTCCATTCTCTGTTAAATACTTCCCCAAATTCTCTTTAGTTTTCAGATTTCGCTTAAGTTCACTCTATTACTCAGTGATCTATAGCTTAAAATGGAGGATTCAACATTGAAGAGTAGTAATTACCTTCTCTCGTCAAGAATGGTGAAGACAATTTTTGAAGGAAGGGGTTTATGGAGCCACATCTATGATGGTGAAGTGGAGTCTCCAAAGAAAACTATCCTAAGAGAGAATTGTAATGAAGTGGAGTTGACTGGCGATTGTAGTTGGGGTCAGGAGGATCTCATGGTGTTATCAATCATTCAAAACAGCCTTGAGACATCAATCTTGGAAGCTTACTCATATTGTGAAATTTTCAAAGAGTTGTGGGATACACTTGGGAAGATATATGGCAATTGCAAAGAGTTCAAGAAATAAAGCATCCAAAATTTTGAAGAAAAAACCATGTATTCTGCCTTCAGTAGTGACTCAAATAAACAAGGAGCATGGAGAAGTGCAGATAGTGCTATCAGAACTATGACCCAGTAACAAGGAGTGATTTAAATAACTTCATTAGGGTTGCCAAAGCCATCATCTCATCTAAGAAGGCGAGTACAAAATCTAAACCTATCATTATAGATCCATGAGCTAGTTACCATATGATTTTTTATATGAATTTGATAAGTGATGTCAAGCCTGCCTCATGGAATGTAATGATAGCCAATGGAGATAAGGTTAAGATAGAAGGGATATAGAACCTTAAGTTGTTTGATAGAGAATCTTCTGCCTTATATATGCCTCAATTTACTTCTAACTTGTTATTAGTAAGGGATGCTATAGTTGACTTGAGTTGCTAAGTGGTTTTCAGACCTGATGATGTTGAGTTTCAAGACCTAATACATGACATGTAATTGAAAGATGACACATTCATGATGAACTCTATCATCTCAAAAGAACATAACCATCTTCTTCTATTTGCATGATCAGTACTTCCCCAGGAGTTGATGGCACTATATGGCATGCCAGATTGAGACATCGTCATGCTAGAGCTCTACACCTAATGATTCCTAGTGTGGTGTTTGGGAATGATGGGTGTGAAGCATGTATCTTGGGGAATCATTGTAGGATAGTTTTTTCAAGGTCAAATACAATTTATGATAAGTGTTTTGACCTTGTTCATTCTGATGTGTGGACTGCACCATGTTTGTCTAGAGAAAATCACAAATAATTTGTTACATTTATTGACGAGAAGTCTAAGTAAACTTGGATGATATTGATTCAGTCTAAAGACATAGTGTTTGAAGCTTTCAAGAATTTACAGACCTATGTCTTCAATCATTTCAATGCGAAAATCAAGATTCTTAGGTCAGATAATAGTGGAGAATACACAAGTCAAACATTCAAGCAGTACCTATCTCAGCATGGGATTAAACATCAGACAAGCTGTCCTTATACTCCTCAAAAAATGGAGTAGTTGAGAGGACGAACATGAATCTGATCGAAGTAGCAAGGTCAATGATGTTCCATACTAATGTTCCAAAAAGGTTTTGGATTGATTATATGATGGCTACTTTTTATATGATCAATAGATTCCCATGAAGGTTCTTAATGATATGTCTCCATTTGAGGTATTAACCATCAATAAGCCCTCTTTAGATCATCTACGTGTATTTGGATGCCTATGCTTTGTGTTGATACCAGGGGAAGAAATGAGCAAGTTAGATGTCAAAAGCTCAAAAGCTATGTTCATTGGCTACTCTCCAACACAAAAGGGTTATAAGTGTTATGATTCAGTGGCAAGAAGGGTTCTAATATCAAGAGATGTGAAATTTATGGAGACTAAGGGCTATTATAATGAGATGAGTTGGGATGAGGTGAAGAATTTCTCCCAATCAGCCTCAGATAGAGCAAATAATCTGAGAATCATCTTGGAAATCCTTGAAATCAGTCAGCCCAAAGAGAGTAACAAAATTATGGGACCTTCTACTCCTTAAGAAGCTGAAGAAATTGTAGTAGCAATACATCTTGATCTCGAGAGGGGGGAGGGGAATCAATAAAATCATCAGCTGTCCACAATTCACCTGTCCATGATTCAGTTGTTCGTGCGACTGTCCATGATTCAGCTGCCCACAATTTGAGAACACATGATTCAGCTGTCCATGATTCGACTGTCCATAATTCAGCTGTTCATGATTTAGCTATCCATGATTCAGCTGTCCATGATTTGTCTGTCCACGATTCAGATGTCAACGATTTAGTTGTCCATGAGTCAGCTGTCCACGATTCAGTTGTCCACGATTCAGTTGTCCATGTTTCAGTTGTTCATGATCAAGATGGAATGCAAGAAGAAGTAGAACCACTAAGGAGGAGGACAAGGGTGAAGAAACCATATAAGTGGGTAAACACCAAAGTTTACTTCAACAAAAAGACAGTTGCTCACTCTATACAAACCTCATGTTCATTAGCCGCTACCCTTAAGAACACATTGTTTTTATTGGTGAAAAGGATCAGGAGTATATCCCGAGATCAATGAACAAGCAATGGAGCATGAAGAGTGGAGAGAATCTGATGGGAATGAAACCAATGCTATGATAGTCAATGATATTTTGTATGAGGCTGAGCTTTCCAAAGGTAAGAAGGCAGTAACAATCCGTTGGACCTTTACTATCAAGTACCTAGCAAATGAAAACCAGAAAGGAAAAAGACAAGGATGGTTTCAAAAGGATTTACTCAGAAATATGGTGAAGATTATCATGATACATTTGCTCCAGTTGCCAAACTCCACACCATAAGGATTGTGTTTTCATTGACAGTCAAATTGGAATATGATCTATGGCAGATGGATGTCAACAATGTATTTCTACAAGGAGAATTGGAAGATGAGGTTTACATGAGGCCACCTCCAGGTCTAGAATATCTTGTCAAACAAGGAAATGTGCTTAGACTGAAGAAAACAATATATGGTTTGAAACAACCACAAGAGCCTGGTAGTATAAATTAAGTACAACTCTCAATGGAAGAGGGTTCATGAAGTCTGAAGCTGACCACACTCTTTTCACCCTCACCAGTCAACATGGCATTGTGGTCATCCTCATATATGTGGATAACATTATCATTATAGGAAGTGACAAGGAAGGTATCACCTTAACTAAAGCTTTTCTTAAATCTTTCTTTGATATTAAAAACTTGGGTGAGCTAAAGTATTTTCTAGGGCTTGAGATTGTCGATCTAAAGAGGGGTTATTATTATCCCAAAGAAAGTATACACTTGATTTGTTGAGTGAGGCAAATGATCTTAGAGGAAGAGCAACAAAGGCCCCATTGGAAGAAGGCTATAAGGTGTTACGTGTGGGGGAGTTTGAGGAAAAGCTCTATGAAGATGTCAAACACTACTGAAGAATGGTTGGGAAACTCATCTACCTTACCCTCACTAGGCCAGACGTGTGCTTTACAGTCAACCAAGTCAGTTAGCACATGCAAATCCCAAAATACACCGCTGGAATATGGTGGAAAGGATCATGAGATATTTGAGAAGCACAAGGGTAAGGAGTATGGATGGGTTGCAACAAAAGTACATAGATTGTGGAATATTGTAATGCTGATTGGGCTGGTGATAGAGTTGACAGGAGGTCAACAACCTGTTACTTCACCTTCATAGAAGGGAATTTGGTCACTTGGAAGAGCAAGAAGCAGAAGGTGGTGTCTTGTGCAAGTGCTGAAGCAGAGTATCAATCTATGAGGAAGCT
Source organism: Eruca vesicaria subsp. sativa (assembly GCA_932364175.1). Lineage (NCBI taxonomy): Eukaryota > Viridiplantae > Streptophyta > Magnoliopsida > Brassicales > Brassicaceae > Eruca > Eruca vesicaria. Next base: position 435,624 of record CAKOAT010341820.1, read on the forward strand.
ACTAGTGAACTCATATGGATCAAGGGACTATAGAAAGACTTGGGCATAGAAACAACCTCACCTATCACAATGCAAGACAATCAGTCAGCAATTCACATAGCATCTAACAATGTATTCCATGAAATGACCAAACACATTAAGGTGGATTGTCATAACGTCAGGCAAGCAGTGGAGCAACAAGTCATCCTCCCATGTTACACAAGATGTGAAGATAAGTTGGATGATATCTCCACCAAGACAGCAAGCATTAAAGTGTGTGAGTTCATTCACCCAAAGCTTGGACTCATAAAGCTTCCATTACACTAATTCCCTTGACCATGAGGTGTTCTGCTCTTTTTCTTTGGTTTGGTTTTTATCCCAAATGATTTTTCCAGGTTAAGGTTTTAGAGCATCTCCAATCCACTCCATAATTTACTGCAAATGAAGTGAGAAATGGAGTGATGAAGAAACAAAAAAGTGATTACTCTATAAATAGAGTAATGGATTTTTTTGTTTCTTCATCACTCCATTTCCCACTCTATTTTGGCAGTAAATTATAGAGTGTGATTGGAAATGTTTTTAATGAAGAAATGTTATATGGTGTTTAAGCTTGACTAATTCCTATGATCAAGCTTAAGGTGAACAATAACTCTGTGAACAGTAACTTGATGAACATTAAATTTGGTGAATAGTAATTTTGTGAACAGTAACTTCCTTTGTGTTGGTTGCCTTAGAAAAAAGACATACTAATAATCTTCTAACCACCATTATAACAATCAAAGAAAATCATTCTTCTTCATTCTCTTATTCTCTCTGGTGAAATCTTTTATCTATATTCTATTGTTCTTACAAGTTCTTCATATTCTTTATTTAAACTCTCCTAATTCTATCAAATCTCACAATTACTACTCATGCATTTATTTATACCCATTATTCAGCATCAAACTCCCACGTCCTTTTGCAAATTTATGTGTCCATAAAAGTTTTGTATATTTTTGACTCTCTTTCTTATATGAATTCGTATAAAATTTAACAATCACCCGAAACGTGATTATATAAACCAAATCCATTGAACAATTAGGTATTATAGTCAGCTTCGGAAGAGATTTTTCATGTATGTGTATATTGTTTCAAAGCGATTTATTCATAATATAATCTTACCAACGTAACAGTGAAACAAACCCACGACAAAGACATGATTATCATAGTACGTACTGTCAAAACATTAAAATGGTAAAGTGATGTCCAAAACATTTCTTCCGAATTAGATGACAAGTCTAAACCAAAAGACGTAATATGATATAGATTGTGACGCGCAAATCAATGCCGTCCGTGAGAGTGTCCAACACCTGGGCTGTTGCCGGGATTCGTAGGCCTAAAGTCTGTGGGGTGGGTGATGGCCGCCTTGTGAAGAACACTGCGTCGTGTATATGTGACAACTATGTTTGGATTCTCAGCCTCAGGTTTCTTATAAGTTGGCTCAATCTCTAACGAAGTAGTCTTCAAATGTCTCTCTTCTGTATTCTGAATTCCATGCCAAACAGCCAATCCAAGGAAAAAAATAAATGTAGAAACAGTCTTGTTCGACATTCCCATAAAGTCACGGACAAAATTGAGAAAATATAAGAATGTGTAAGAACCTAGAAAACGAAAACAAAATATTTATGTTAGATACAAGAACATAAGACGGAAATAAGAGGAATGGGATATTCTGTATTTATAAATATAATTAAGGAGATGAAGCTTTCATTGCCTAGCATTGTCTTACATATGATTCAAATAGGGAAATGATGATGTTTTATGATGTCTGAGTATATAATGTGATCCAGGTGATTCATACTTCCATATGTTTCCAACTTTGCATGTCTGCTCTCTTATGTATACATGGCCCATGCATTGACACGCTCAGTTTATTTTGGTTCACATGTACAGTGGATTGAGGAAAATAGCTATTTAGATTATGGCCATGGTATGCAAAGATTCATCTTGATTGTCGACAAGAAAAAAATTATTGGGGCTTACTATGACAAACATGAGAATAAAACTGCATATCATATTGTTGAGTTGTGAAGACAAATCTTTTGGATCCGATCTTTGATTCTCCGAAGTCCGAACGGGCTGCATACGTAAGCAAAGGTTTTCATCAAGTATATTTGAATATTTTAGGTATATCCTCGTTTATTCTCTTGTTAACCTTTGTCACCGGTTTATATTTTTTATAAAATGAGGTTTAAAACCTAATGTATTCATCATCTTAACATATCGTGCACAAAAATAACATATCGAACCTTGAAATCAATACAACTATTTTTTTCCCGTAGGCAAGATGAAATATAGACAACACAAAAAGTAAGGGTCCTTCATAAATTGTTTTACGGAAACTACTAAATTCTTCTATCATATTTTCATAAGTGAAATAATTACACCCAAACAATTTTTAAAATTTAAATATCACAATAAAACACTTTCTTCTACAGACACACTTTTCACTAACTTTATCACGTATCGTTCAGTTTTTCTAATTAAAACAAAACTATATTGTAAGTAGTAGTACCTGATTTTATTTCTGTCTCTCTTTATCTTTTGGATCCAATTTCATCTCTTTCTCTTTTCTTCTTTTTTATCTCTGAAACTTTCTCATCTTCTTCTTTTCAAAATCTTTGACTTCCAATCTTTTTTTGTCCAAAGATTATCTTTGCAAAATCCAGAATGAACCATAAATTTAGTTCATAGTGACTGATTTACCACCATAGATCATACACATCATGATTGATGTAAGTCGACCGTAATTCACAAGCACGACAAGCTCCATTGCCACCTCCTTTCTTCTACACACATCTCTCTTCTGCAGTATCTCAAGTCTTATGGGAAGCCTCTACGTCGTGTCCTCAGCCTCTCTTCCATGGTGCCAAAGAGGTTTTCGTGGTGATCTCAGCCTCCGGTGGATCGTAAAGGGAAGCAGCCGCTGCATCCATAGATCGCCATTGTTGAAACTTAAAATAAAGTTTTCTTAATTTTCATATGTGGTCCTTGTAATTTTACTTATTTTACTATGGCCATAAAAATTTTAGATTTTCAAATAAGTCCTCTTCAGTTAACCTAAAACTTCTAAATTTGCATTTTAGACCCTATCGAATGAAATAAACAAATAAATATACCAAAAACCTCTAAATGCATATTTTAGCAACTATATTCAAAATCATTGAAATTACTAATTATCATAATTTTAGCAATGTACAAATGAATCGGTGTACATGCGATTTTCGTATAATATTGTATACATGGACAATAAAATATATTCACGTCGACGATATTTGACACACTAAATACTTTTCAAGTATTATTCTCAAAACTAAATTAATATTAGTCTCTTAAGATTATATATATTTGTCAAATTGTGTTTAAAAAATTGTAGTTTTTGATCATATGTAAACCTAAATCCGGTAAGAGATTAGCTACAATTGATCCAGAAAACATGTTTTTTTTTCTGATCAAAAACTTGATTTCTTTAGACAATCATTTTATACAGAGATTCAGAGTTCATAAGTACATAGTCTTGCGTTGGACATATTGAAATCCATAAGACTGGAGTTTCTATTGTTTATGTTTGTCCACGTGTACGCTGAATTTTAACATTATCCATGTGTACATAAAACCATGTGTACATAAAACCATGTGTACACCTAAATCCGATAAGAGATTGAGCTACAAAATCGATAGAAAGTGATAAAGAGTATCTCAGATGGTATGGGTGGTAGTTATGAGTTATCCAAATCATGCTCTCATCTTGTTCCAGTAGAAGAGATCGAGAAAGTTTAAATCTTGTTTTATCTCCGATGATGTTTACTCAAAATACAACTTCTGAAGGAGGTTAAAATACTGTAATAAAAAACATACCAAATATTCATGTATACATTGTAGGGATTTTTGCAAATTTGACTCAAAACTCAAAGTCAAACACAAAACTAACCTTTCTTGTTTTTTGATTTTTCATTTGTCTTATTCACCCCATCTGTTCACATTATTTACGAAAATGCCATTACACTTTTTTCTTTTCTTTTTTTTGAAAATTATTTTTTTACTCTCTCAACCTCATCATCTTCAAGTATTTACAAGANTGAGCTGGACGACTTACTTCTAAGTCGTCCAGCTGGACGACTTACTTCTAAGTCTTCCAGCTTTGTATGTTAAAAAAAAAAAATCTGGACGACTTATAAATAAGTTGTCTAGGAAAAACAGGCTAATTTTGCATTTGACCGAATTATGTCAGATATTTGACTTTTCCTGGACGACTTATTAGTAAGTCGTCTCCGGGAACGTTAAAATTTCAATATTTTATTAAATCTAGACGACTTACGGATAAGTCGTCTTAGGTTAGTTTTGTAATTGAAAAAAAAACTTTAATTTTAATTTTTTTCCAGAAGACTTAATTTAAAGTCGTCCAGTCAGACAACTTATTTTAAAGTCATCCAGTCAGACGACTTATTCTAAAGTCGTCTGAGATAAATAAAGTCGTCCAGATTTTTTTCCGGTCAAACTTTGCTTATCTCGGACGACTTTAAAATAAGTTGTCTGACTGGACGACTTTAAATTAAGTCTTCTGGAAAAAAATTAAAAATAAAGTTTTTTTTTTCAATTACAAAACTAACCTAAGACGACTTATCCGTAAGTCGTCTAGATTTAATAAATTATTGAAATTTTAATTTTCCCGGAGACGACTTACTAATAAGTCGTCCAGGAAAAGTCAAATATCTGATATAATTCGCTCAAATGCAAAATTAACCTGTTTTTCCTAGACAACTTATTTATAAGTCGTCCAGATTTTTTTTTTTTAACATACAAAGCTGGAAGACTTAGAAGTAAGTCGTCTCATTTAAATTTCAATTGCAAAAATGACTTGTCTGGAAGACTTACAATTAAGTCTTCCAGCTGGATGACTTTCCAGACGACTTAATTATTAGTCTTCTACTAAGTCGTCCAGAATTTATGAGTATGTATTAAGAATTTGTGTTAGTCTTCTTAGATGACTAATAATTAAGTCATCTGGAAATTCTTCCAGCTAGATGACTTTCCAGAAGACTTAATTATAAGTCTTCTACTAAGTCGTCCAGACTTTATGAGTATGTATTAAGAATTTGTGTTAGTCTTCCCAGATGACTAATAATTAAGTCATCTGGAAAGT
>CAKOAT010341820.1:441915-465475 GCA_932364175.1 Eruca vesicaria subsp. sativa
ATGAGACAAAAACAATAAATTGATAAAAAGTTTGGTGTTTATAAGTTCAAAGAGATTATAGAGAGATTGGAGAGTTCTAGAAAGATGAACATTACATTTTTTGTTGCAGACATTTGAGAGGAGGAGAGAGAATGTGTAAATTTTTCTTTATATAGGGAAACAAAAAAAAAATTAGGTTAAATATTTTTGTTTCAGATGATTGAAATGTAAGTTGTCCAGGAGACTTTAATAATTTTAGCGGGAAACTAAAATACTTTTAGCGGGAAACTAAAATAGAAGACTTTTGAGAAGACTTACAAGTAAGTCGTCCAGAAGACTTAGAATTAAGTCGTCCAGAAGACTTACAAGTAAGTCGTCCAGAAGACTTGCAAGTAAGTCGTCCAGAAGACTTACAAGTAAGCCGTCCAGAAGACTTACAAGTAAGTCGTCCAGAAGACTTACAAGTAAGTCGTCCAGAAGACTTAGAAATAAGTCGTCCAGAAGAGTTATAACTAAGTCGTCCAGAAGACTTACAAGTAAGTCGTCCAGAAGACTTACAAGTAAGTTGTCTGGTTTAAATTATTCAAGCGGGAAAATAAAACTTTTAAAAATTTTAGGCGGGAATATTAGTACGACTTACTTGTAAGTCGTCTGTGTAAAATTATTTACCAGACGACTGATATTTCAGTTGTCCAGACCCTAAACCCTAAACCCTAAACTAAATTGACTAAATTAACTAATTAACCACGTTATAAAATCAAATTATACTTAAATAATGTTTACTATACACAGAATAAACACGCTTAGGTAAATTTTTAATTTTTCAAAAAAACATTTATGCTTTCGAAAATCTAACCCTAAGAAACACATACAATACTACAACATATATTGGTGAAACCTAAACTAAAGAATATAATGACTCACTACTTTCACTCATCTATGCTGAAAACAACTAACTTTTGTTATATCTTAATTTATATCTCTTAAGACATATGTTAATTACATAATCCCAATTTTTCATTTATCAAGATATTTATTACAGAATTTTTAAATTATTTTTAAGAAAACCTGTCCCACACGACTTTAAATTAAGTCGTCTGGACGACTTTAAGTTAAGTCGTCTGGACGACTTTAAGTTAAGTCGTCTGGACGACTTTAAGTTAAGTCGTCTGGACGACTTTAAGTTAAGTCGTCTGGACAGACGACTTACGAGGGCTAGAAACGTAAAAAAAAAATATCATTTTTTTGTTTGTTCACAAGGGGTTGGTTGTAATTTCAATAGCCTTTTAAGTTACTTTTGCATTTGATTCAACTTTGGTTTACTTTTGCATTTCAAATCAAGTTTTAAGTCATATTTGGCAATTTTCCCTACATTGTATCTCCTTATGAACTTAATATTGTGAAGTTATGTTTCATCTTCTTTTTCATCTAAATCTACTTCCCTTTCTTATAAGATTAATTTGAGAAATGTTTACTTGTAGATGTTTATGCACGTGTACATGTAGTTTTTTTTAAAAAAACATAAAGATGATATAATCATCTTGTTTCAGTGTACAAGCCTAGGTTGTTTGTACACATGTGCATTAAATTCATATGTTGTCTATAGTTATGATGTTTCCATGTACACTAAATCAACACATATGTGGCCATGTTTTAGAGTTAAAAATTTGCTTTAGGTTTAGGTGGTTAGGATTAATTTATTGGATTTCATGGTTTATGTTTAAGGTTTATTATAAGGGGTTGCTTAGTTTTAAATCTGAGTTGTCTTGTTCTTATATAAGCAATATAGTTTTTTGTGAATGTGTACAGTTAAGTTATATAATGCAATTAAGTTTTCTGGTACCATTAAGTGAATGTGTACAATTAATATATTGTTTATGTGAGAATGTACAAGTACGTGGGATGGTGAAGGGTTTGTTTTTAGTCTTCTTAGTATTTGGTTCGATTAACGTTCGCATCATCCATATTTTCCTATTTTTTTTTTTTTAATGTGATAATTTTATAATAACTTCATCTTTTTCGTATTAGATTTTTCTGAGTGTCCTGCAAATATATACCTCAGAACCCAAGACCAAGAAAAACAAGTTTTAATTTCCTATATCCAAATCTATGGATAATAAATTTTGAAATCGCCATTAAGATAATTGAATCACCTTTAATTACTTAAGAAGAAAGAAAGCATGATTCATCAATCGGAAAGAATCAGAGATATAGTCGACCAAATAAAAGGAATCAGAGACATGAAAAGCACATAGACAGATACATAATTCACCCTAGGCTAATGGGTTTTAAGTATCTAACAATCGGACGGTGATTCTAGCGGAATTGAACTGTGTGACTCATGATTTATTGGTTTTCAAAAAACTAACTCATCTAGATCAAGAAAAGAAACGATGAGAAATGATCTAAAGATCTAACATAGGCCTGAGCAATATATCCGACAACTGATCAACCGATCGGTCCCCGATCTGATTAAGTCGATCGGTTTGGTCCCCGATCCGATTAAGTCGGTTTAGTTCGGTATCGGATTTTCCTAATAAATCGAATAGTTCTTCTTTTTAAGTTATAATGGGTGTCGGTTTGGACCGGTTTAAAACCCGACCACCATTCGATTACATCCAAACCCCAATAGAAACAAAACCCTAGCCCCCTTTTAGTTTTCAATTACGATTTCTCCAAAAGATACACCGCGATTCTCTGCTAAATCTCAACCAAACATTTCCCAAATCTCAACTTCTGTATATCACTATATCCTTTACAAAATCCTTTCCAAAATCCTATCCATAACCCGATAATCAAATATCTTCATTGATTTGAAACCCTTAATCCAGCTCCTATATAATGTCTCTACGAATCCTCAAACTTGACAAGTCAATCCATTTCTTTAGACAAAAAGTAATCAATCCGAGGTGCTTATTTTCTTCTGAATACTCGATGCATTATTCATATATCTTTATTTTTCAATTTTTTGATCTTGGATAGCTGTTGGACCCAATTTCAGCATCTATCTGAGAAGGCCCAAGCCCATTTAGAATTATCACCAACTCGACATCGAACCGGGCTCTACGAGGTCGAGATGAGATCTCAGAGATCGCGGAAACAGTTAGAGAAGAAAAGGACTATAAAAAGAAAGCTAGAGTAGTATTTTCCGGAACGGAAAATACCCTAGAGCTATTCACCAACTACATCGACCTCATTCTATAGATTTCTAGTTCGTTTTCTTCTACTTTTCGTTGTTGTTTCTGATCTTGTTCATCACCTTGTAAACGAATTCCATATTCAATAAAAGTCCATTTTTGTCAACTGAAGTCCGATTATATCGTTGTGTTTAAGAGCATCGTTGCCCACATCCTTTTGTCTTCCCCTGATTGAACTCTCGATCTCTACAAAATACTGAGTGTGGATTTTAGGATCTACATTTTGGCGCCGACAGTGGGGAAGATAAACGAAAAACGCCCTTGCTAAGAACCCGATCTAGGATTTCTAAGCACGATTATGGATCCCAGTGCAGCCAACCCCGAAAACGTCCGATCCGGATCAACTGATGTCGCTCCCACCGGAAACCCTCTGGGGACCGATCCACCATCCGTCAATCGAGCTAACATCATCAAAGCCGTCGATGCGACCCAAATCAACAAAATCCATTGATTGGAACATTGATCGCCGAAAGAAGTATGATCTCAGATCGAAACCCTCCCACAGATCAAATTGGATCTCGAGTGCGGAACTGTACGACGGATAGAACAACACCCGACGATCCAACCAGGGCAACGAGACCGAGATCCCCAAATCAACTAGCTCAAACTCGAGACAAAATGGCGGAAATCAGAGCAATGATCGCAACGATTATCGATAGATCTCGTGAACAAGAAACCGTTCATCGAACCATCGCCAGCCGCCTGGAACAAACCGAGAGAGAAATTGCTGAGAGCCGAGAAAATCCAAGGGAAAGAGCTCCGACAACATTCAGATCCACTTCTCCAAACGCCATTCCCTCGAAACCATGGAGCCTTCGCCTCCCCTGAAGTGGCTAACACTCGATCAGGCCGCTTGGCTGGAAAAGGTTCGCGGCAGGTCCAACCTGAAGGGACGACCTATCGAAGCCTAGATTATAATAATCAGGGCGAGGTCGAAAATGGAACACAAGGAATAAGAACGACCCCGACCCCGACCTCAACTCGAAATAGACTAGCAGAAACACCTACGCCGCAACTTCGAGCTCGGGACGATCGGTTTTCATTTGGAGGAGACGAATTCGAAGGAACATGACCCACAGCCTCTCAAGACCCCGCCTTGGTATATGATCCGTTCAAACCGATGCACGGAAACCCGCAGGAGGATGACCAAAGATCCCCGAGTCACGCAGGAGCGTTTAGAAGCTACGTTGAAAAGAACGACGCCGAGCTCAAAAGGATACATGCCATCATACATCTGGCAACGAGCGCGGCCCCCGATATCGATCAGGTTATCGAGGAGACTCGCCAAACTCCATTCACAAACTGAATAAATAGTGTAAGGTTACACGACGTCGAACATATCAAGTTTCCCCCAACTCCGATCCAAAGGCGCACGTGCGGGCCTTCAGGTTGGCCGTATTGAGAGCGCATCTTAATGACGATGAAAGAGAAGCGGGTTATTGTCGTTTGTTCGTCGAGAATCTCACAGGTCCCGCCCTAGAATGGTTTGCGGGGCTCGAAGGAAATTCGATTGATGACTTCACCCAAATCGTATCGGCATTCTTAAAGCAGTATGAGGTGTTTATAGAAACGCGTGCCACTGAAGCCGACCTACGGAACCTCAAGCAAGCGCCCTTCGAACCACTGAGGACCTACATAAATAAGTTCAAAGAACTAAAATCCAAAATATCGAGCCTAAACAAAGTTGTCGCGCTGGAAGCTCTGAAAAACGGAGTATGGTTTTCTTCCAAGTTTAGGGAAGAAATGACGGTTCAAGCTCCCACCTCACTCGACGATGCGCTATATCGCGCATCCTACTTCGCAACCCTCGAAAAAGAGATAGCCGCCTTGAAGGAACAATTTTACGCCAGCAAAAGAGTAAATAAAAAGCCTAGTACTCCAAGAGAACAGACCACCCAAGGACAGCACTTTTATGCCATAGACTCATTGTCGCAGAACAAGCAATCAACGTACGACCCAAGCAAGTAGTGCGCCTTCCACAAGCAAAAAAGAAATTCAACCAAAGAATGTCGTGCCGCACTTCACAATAAGGAAGAAAATAGAGAGAGTAGCGAGAACGCGGAGGAAGAAGAGGCCCCAACGACCCCGAAAGCCAAAATTAAAGGTAAAAGAAGCTAAGAGGTCAAGCCAGCGACACCAGAGTCACCGCCTTCAGCCCCAAAGAAAAGAGTCGACATGATCTTATGTGGGTCCGAACATAAAAAGGCACCAAATCAAACCGCAGAACAAATAAACATCAATATTACGATGATGATACGAGGACCAGCGGAGGTCGATAGGACATGTTCTCCCCCACTCAAACGAACAATCAGACCCCACCACGAGCCCAAGGAGAGCAACAGATTCAGTAAAATCTGACAACTACTGGAGAAACCGATACATAAGAAACAGTATAGCCTGCGTTTACTCAAACCCAACCTGTTCCGGGGGGGGGGGGCAAGGACACCACCAGCCGACAGTGACCAAAAATGGCATTTCCCGACGCGCCACCAGAAAAAGGTAAAAATAATCGATTTCATTTATGGAGGATCAAAATTCTGCAAGTTTGTCAATTCCATCAAAGCGCACCAACGAAGAGCCGAAAGCAGCACTGGCATACGAGAACCTTTGTCGGGTTCCGATCACGAAATCACCTTTGACAAAAACGAAACCGTCAATCTCGATAAACCACATGATGACGCACTCGGCATACGACTCGATGTCGGAGGATGCAAATTATCCAGGATCATGATAGATACCGGAAGCTCCGCAGACGTACTCTTCTACGAGCATTCAAAAGAATGAGATTCACCAAAACACTCCTCAAACAAGAAAGGACCCCCTTAATCGGATTCGCAGGAGATACTACCTTTTCTCTTGGATCCATCAAGCTCGCCGTGACCGCCGGGTGTTGGGGTTAAAATCGGTTTCGACAGAATCAACGACCAAAACTTTCCTCAAAGTTAAGTATTGATTTTAGAAATACGAAAAAGCTTCGAGAAGAAATCTAAGGAATTTCCGAAAAAGGGATTCCGTAAATTTAACAAGCGTCATCTTGGAAATCATTGGAAAACCGAATAAAACAATCCGCGATTCTACAAATTGGCCAAATTAGCAAAACAGGTCCAAACTCCTGAAACGTTAAAGCCGTTATTAAAGTCAAAAATGATAACCTCGAGATCAACATCTATGATTATTAATCCTTATATTCTCTGAGAGGATTTCGGGTCGAGAAAACAAGAAATGATCGAAACCGAACAACTGACCAGCTCGCCAATAAGCGAGCTGGCCGTGCTTGACCAGCCCGCCTGTTGGCGAGCTGAACCAACCAGTCCAGCTCGCCTGTTGGTGAGCTGGCCGTGATTGACCAGCCCGCCTGTTGGCGAGCTGAACCAATCCATCCTTTCCCCTCTACTGATCGACCTCAAAATCATAAAACCCCGACGCCGAGTATTGGCCAGCGTTCGCATCAGCCCCCGGTGGATCGTCCTCACCACATTCGTCTGGGATTTCAGCCCCAACCTCAACCGAGTCCGGCAACACCATAATGGGATCCCACTGCGTCCTCATTTGCCCCTCAAGGTTGAAGAGTTCAGACTGCTTCTTCTCCTTCCTATCCAAGCGCACCTTTTGCTTGGCATACTCCTGCTCATACGAATAATCCGCAAGTTGAGTAAGGTCTAATCCGCCAACCACACCGCAACACTCATGATAGTCGCCATTTTTCCTTTGCGCATCCTTAATCCCCAAGTATTGGGTCGCAAATTGTTCACGGCGAACCTTCACCTCCTCGGCGACCGCACTCTTTCCCTCTCTGCGAGCACGACGAACTTGTTTCTTGGAAAGCTCCATAGCACGGAGAGAATTGGCCTCGTGCTCCTCCCTGATGCGGAAACCTCCCTTTCGGCCCACTCTTGAGCACATAAGGAGTTAGTGTAGATCTCCTCTTTGAGATGAGCAGCCTCTTTTTCCGCCACCTCAGCTTTAGACTCGGCCCTACGAATCTCCATGTTACTTGCATTCACAGCCTTGTTCATAAAATGAATACCCTACAAATATAAGAAACATTTCTATTATAATCCGATCACACGCAGAGTAATCGAAGGAATCAACAAAGGGTAACAAACCTTGTTAACGAGCCTTGATGCTTTCACGAACGGCGTCTCGGCTGGTCTAACATCAGACGAAGGAACCGAGAAATCGATATAATCCAAGATATCGATTTCTGCATCGTCGCTGGTTTGACCCTCTTGAAAGCCATCAAACCACTGTCTCATGTCGACCGGAGCACCTTTATCCTACGGAGATCTTGACCTCTCCCTCGCTCCCGGAACATTGTCCATCCCTGGCTCCGACTCAATTTTAATGGGCTCACTCTGCTGAAAACGAGAAAGGTGGAAGGCGACGGCGCGACAAACTCTCTTCGGAGAAAAGTGTCCCCAATAAAACGGACCACCAAGGAGAAGGCTCTTGACCTGTTCGAGATCTTCGGGTACTGGAGTAACAAGACCGGACGCTGCAAAACACAAACCCAACACGAAGTTAGAATTCAGAAAAAGTGTACCAAAAAAACGTACAATCTAAACACCCTTTTTCCCCATTCACTCCTGAACATGGGGATGAAGCTCTCCTCTACCGAGGCATTATCAATTCGAACGTAGAATAAAAACTCCTCCTAATTGTGACCATTCGAGGAAAATTTCTCGATGATCGACATCTTTCCCTGCAGAGATATATAGTGATAACCATCGTTCGCGTGCTTGAACGACAACATAGCTTCGAGGTAATCTGCAATAACGACCATACCGCGCTCATAGCCCAGTACCAAAATCCCGACAAGATGCTGTAATCCGGAGACACAAAGTTGGCTGATCAACAGCCCGAGCCAATCCAAGAGTTCAAATACAACCCACGGGATGGGAAACCACAGTTGGCAACTGAGCAAAAAGACCTCATAGCACGTAAAGAAACCCGGAGGCGGATGCTTGGCATGTTGACCACATTTGGGAAGGCGAAAATGCACCGAATCTGGGATCATGCAAGAGCTCCGCATAACATTGAGAGAACGAACGGTACTCTGGCTCGGATCTTCTTGTTTCTTCATTGATCTAGGCCTCGAAGGAACCCAGAAGTTAGCCTTGGGGACCTCGGCATAACGCACGGTTTTCAAATATCTCTTGACCTCCTCTTTACATGTGGTAAATCTTAAGAAAACCAGTGCAGGAAGTACGTTACCACCGGAACAATCAAGATTGCTCAGATAAAAAATTGACGGATGGGTGCATTCTGAAATTCTTCGCTCAGAAGACATGCTTAACAAACAAGTCTGAAAATATTCAAAGAGAGAAGAAAAAGAGAGAAACTTTCTTTGCCTTAGGAAAAATTATGTGGAAAAAAGTGAGTAAAGAACTTGAAAACTTACTCCACATATTTATAAGCAAGAATATTCAACTATTTACCTTCGAACTTTTGGTCGTTAAAGTTCTGCCTAATTCTACCAAACTTGCCAAACAAGTTCAAACCGCTCGCAAGAACTCTACGATTCTTATTGGCTGGGGGGCTAACTATTGGGGTCAAAATCAATTATGACAGAATCAATGACCAAAACTTTCTGTAAAGTTAAGAATAGGTTTTAGAAATACGAAAAAGCTTCGAGAAGAAATCTAAGAAATTTCCAAACAAAGGAATTCCGTAAACTTAACAATTGACATCTTGGAAATCATCGGAAAAACTGAATAAAATAATCCGCGATTGTCCAAATTGGACAAATTAGCAAAACACGGCTGTAACATCAAAACTCCCCAAAACGGTAAAGTCGTTATTAAGGTCGAAAACGATAACCTCGAGATCAACATCTACGATTATTTCTCCTTATATTCTCCGAGACGATCTCGGGTCAAGAAAACGAGGAATGATAGAAACTGAACAACCGACCAGCTCGCCAACTGGCGAGCTGGTCGTGCTTGACCAGCCCGCCTGTTGGCGAGCTGAACCAACCAGTCTAGATCGCCAACAGGCGTGCTGGCCATCCCTGACCATCTCGCTTGTTGGTGAGCTGAACCGACCAGTCCAGCTCACCAACATGCGAGCTGGCCATCCCTGACCAGCTCGCGTGTTGGCGAGCTGAACCGTCCAGTCCAGCTCGCCTGTCATCCCTTACCAGGTCGCCTGTTGGCAAGCTGAAATGTCCAGTCCAGCTTACCTATTGGTGAGCTGAACCGTCCAGTCCAGCTCGCCTGTTGGCGAGCTGAAACAACCAGTCCAGCTCAACAACAGGCGAGCTGGCCGTGCCTGATCAGCTCGCCTATTTGCGGGCTGAACCAAACCATCCTTGCCCCTCGACTCGATCGTGCTCAGAACCGTGATCAAAACATCTCTTCTATTGTCTCGATCCGTCTTACCATTGGAGTTTTACGATAAAAACGGTGAAAGGTTTGTTTTTCCGTAAAACCTCGAGTAAATCGTATAAAACGGTATCGGTTAAACTAAACACCGAACATTGCCAAACCATACGACTAACTCAAGATATTTTTAAAAAAACCGCTAGACTTGTTTTCTGGGAAGACCTCGAGTAAATCGTATAACACGGAAACGGTTAAATAAAACACCAAACATTGCCAAACTATACGATTAAATAGAGATTTTATATCGTATCAGGAAACGATCTCATCTAAATTCGTAAAACGACTAAGTCGCAAAACGGCTCGGAAAGTTCTAAAACGAGATAAAAGCCCACTCACGACTTTAGACAAGATCCAGCCCAAAGATATGATGAAAGATTACCCATTATTCGCAGGAGTGGGAAAATGTCAAGTTTAAAGATAAAATAAAAGTTTTCCGAAGAAAAATGGAAAGATCGAGATATTGGAAGATTTCCGATAAGCGCAAATCGGGGTGGAAAAGGAAAGATCAATCGCTAGAGAAGAAGTATATAAGCATAAAGTCGAGGACAAGAAGAAGGGAGACGATTGTTAGAGCTCTCATCTCACAGAAAAACTTAGCACTTAGAGCATTTAGGAAATATTTCGTTTTTGTTATCGAGCTGTGTCTCAAGTAGGGTTTTAGTCTTAGGTTGCTAGAACTAGGAAACTCGCCGTCAGCTCTTGTGGCCAAGGCTTTTACCTCGTTGTACTATTTTTACGCAAAATCGGAATAAGAAACCTCTTTTCTCTCTTTTCGATTCTCATATTATTTTACTATCTTTCTCGTTGTGGGAACCGATATCCACCTACTGTCAAATAATCGTAAATAAGGAAACTTTGGGAAAACCCTAAGTTTCCAGAGGAACCGGCTATCTGCAGAACCGCACAACAAAGATTAAGATAACAAGAAACTTAGAAACTTTAAATGAATAAACGAAAATCGAGAGCAAAGAGGGTTCTTATTCCGAATCTGCATAGAACTGGTACAAAAGAGTGGCCGAAAACTTAAGGACGAAAAAACCTAATTGAGACGCAGCTCGCTAACAGAAAACAGAAATATTCCTAATTGCTAATTTCTGGTGGTGAGAGCTCTGAAAATCGTGTCCCTTGCTTCTGCCCTAAACCTCTTATTTATATACTCCTCACCTTGGCCATTCGGTCTTTCCATTTCGCCCAGATTTGACTATATCGGGAATTTTCCATTTTTCTCGATCCTTCCTTTTCTTCTGCGGAAATCTTCTATTTTTCTTCAAACCTTCCTTTTTTCTTCAAACTTGACATTTATTTCCCTCCTGCGAGTAAACCGTCAAAACGTTATCGAATCTTTGGGTTAGATTCCGTTAAGATTGCGGGATGGGTTTTTATCGCGTTTTAGGACCTTCCGGGCCGTTTGGCGATAAATCCGTTTTCCGACTTTTTACGGGATCGTTTCCTGATCTGATGTCGTTTTTAATAAATTCCTCGAGCTAATCGTAAGGTTTTTCGATTTACTCGACTTTTTATTAAAAACGCGTTTTTACGATTTACTCGACATTTTTATTTAAAACGCGTTTTTATGATTTCAACGAGAAATCTCGTATAAATCGTATAGTTTAGGCAATGTCCGGTGTTTCGTTTAACCGTTGCCTTTTTATACGATTTCCTCGAGTTCTTTGTCGAGAAGACAAAGTTTTACGGTTTTTATCGTAAAACTCGAACGATAGGTCGGATCGAGATGGAACGGGAGACGTTTCGGCCATGGTTCAGAATGCGACCGTGTCGAAAGATGTAAGTTTCGAATTGGGGATGCGGGAGATCGAGGCTCGGAACGTTCAGGAAGTCTTTAGTTCGTCCATGGCCCGTATCGACTAGTTCGCCCGTGGGCGAACTAGTCCTGTCCCGACTAGTTCGCCCGTGGGCGAACTAGTCCTGTCCAGACTAGTTCGCGTTTTACGACTGTTTCAGTTTTTTGCGGTTTCGTAAAACGATTCTCGAGTTTTATAAAACGGCTTCTTGAATTTTATAAAATGATCTTCGAGTTTTATAAAACGGCTTCTCGAGATTTATTAAAACGATCTTCGAGTTTTATAAAACGGCTTCTCGAGTTGTATAAAACGATCTTCGAGTTTTATAAAACGGTTTCTCGAGTTTTACAAAACGATCTTCGAGTTTTATAAAACGGTCCTTGAGTTTTATAAAACTGCTTATCGAGTTTTATAAAACGATCTTCGAGTTTTATAAAACGGCTTCTCGAGTTTTATAAAACGATCCTCGAGTTTTATAAAACGATCTTCGTGTTTTATAAAACGGCTTCTCGAGTTTTATAAAACGATCCTCGAGTTTTATAAAACGATATTTGAGTTTTATAAAACGGCTTCTCGAGTTTTATAAAACGATCTTCGAGATTTATAAAACGGCTTCTCGAGTTTTATAAAACGACCTTCGAGTTTTATAAAACGATCTGCGAGTTTCATAAAACGACTTCTTGTCTTATAAAACGATCTTTGGGTTTTATAAAACTGTTCCTTTTATGTTTTTGCGGGGAATTTTGGCTATTGATTCCGTCGTACCGATTTTGACCCCAACACTCGTATTCGATTGCTTGTGTGTGGTTATGTAGATATCCGGGACCTCGGGAAATTAGGGTTTTCCCTAAGTTTCTTTATTTACGGAAATTGATGGTGTGAATTCAGTTCCCACACCGGGGACATAAGAAAGATAGTCGAATTCATCGTCATAGATCGACATGCTCCATATAACGCAATCCTTGGAAGACCATGGCTATACAGCATGAAAGAAGTACCTTCAACTTACTATCACTGTCTGAAGTTTCCTACGCCAAGAGGGATCGAAACCATAAGAGGTAGTCAAAAGAGCTCCAGAACATGCTATCTTTCGAGCTTTAAAGTCATCGAGACAAGTCTATAAGACCAACCAAGAAGCCTGGAGGTAGAACAAGAATCGCACTCACGTGAACGGACAAATCAAAAATTACGACCCAATCCACTCGGGAAAAAATCGAACTACGTTATACTTGATCCCTCGATGAGGGTTCGTAGGCAGCTCACGATCTGAGTTCAGTCACCCACCTCAAACAAGTCACTCATAAAGAAATTGAGCCCAGAGAAGGAAACAACCTATCCTCACACACGCACCCCTTTTCTGATATATAATGTAAAGTTTTATATGAAGAACCATTTATAAGAAATAAAAAAATACTTTCTCATCGTTTCAGTTTGATTTAACTGCATGAAGAAACCATGATCAAGTCAGTGGAACAGTTAGAATCCCGCTAAAAAACACGGCGCATCATAGTAATAAATTTATTACTCGAACACAACATATCAACTTGATATCTATCGAAGTCGATCTCCGACCGCGAAAATAATAAAGGAGGTCGCGCACTCAAGGCAAAGTGAAACCAAAGAAACCATTATTTTTCATCCTTTATCAAGATTTCTAGAAAGAAAAAAGAAACGAAAATAAACAATACAAAGTTAATTTAATCTTCGGCATCGAACTCGCCATCTTCGTAGCGCTTCCTATTGCGTCCTTGCTCGCCCCCAGACTCATCTTCACCAGGAGGTACCTTAATGAAAAAATCCTATGGTAAATCCTCAGAAACCAGTGGAAGATCAAGTTCGGCCCCTAGCTCGACCTCCTTAGCTCGGAGGCGCGATAACTCATCGGAAGCAAGCAGATTGTTGTTCATTATTTCCTTAATAAGTTCAATGTTAGCCATGACCTCCTTCAAGCGATTCTCACAATCCGTCGCAGCCTTCTTCCTCTACCACTTCTTCTTTAAAGACACCAGAACGTCTAGGTAGCCATCGGCCAAAGTCTTTTTAGCGTCATAGGTCGCATAACGAAGTTCCTCCGCATGACTCACGGTCAGAGATTCAATCTGCGCCTCCAGCACGGCGAATTTCTCGAGAGCCAATTTCCTTTAGTTACTGACGACCCGAAGACGAGCCTCAAGAGAAGCGGCCTGGTTTTCCAACTTTTCAGCCGCTGTCAATTGAGAAACAGTGGTACGCTCCCGATCCTGCGCCATCTTCAAACTAAGCTTCAGCTCTCGAACGACTTTCTTGACCTCGTAAAGCTCATCGGCTCGAGGGATATCCCGTAAACGCTTTTCCAGAGTCACCGCGAACTCGTTGTTTGGCTCCATAGCCTAAAGATGCATCAGGAATACGCACAACAGAAAATAAGTATCAAGGATCGAAAGATCAGACCAACCGACCTTAGCATGTTCAACCGCCATCTTTACGTAAGCATCACGCTCATTCATATTCCGCAACGAAGGAACATGACACCCTGTCGTCTTGAAATGCCTGACCAAATGGGCGACACTGTCAGGATCATCCGTGATTGGCAATCTTTGGCATGGGAAAACTGCCAGTGAAACGGCTTCGCGACCACACTTTCGCTTGCAGGGCCGGGTCGAGCATCATTCCCCATGATCGTCTCTTTCTTCTGAGGGCGATCACGCCCCTCTGAGCTATTCAGACAACCAAAACTCAAAAGAGTTGTGGTATTCGGTTCATCCGAGCCTTTGGCTTCAGATCGACCAGTAACACGAGGAAGTCAAGGGTCCTCGCGAAGAACCTTAATTTGTGAGTGCTTCACTTACATCACCAGAACGAATCCGTCCTGCTGCATTATTCCGATTTCGAATTCTTTCGGACTCACGAGAAATAGCTTTTCTCGATGTCATGATTAACGACAGAAGGAAAAAGACTTTCTAGAAAACGAAGATAGGAAAAAACAAACTCGATATTTATAAAGGCAGAAATAAACGAATATTACCAACTAAAAAGGATATAAAGTCTCGAAAACTCAGATATCATAAATATGTGATTATCCGCAGAGCATTTTACAAAGAAAAGGCGAAAAGAAAAACGAAACACGAGATATCAGATTTAAAATAAAAAGACATAGGACTAAGAATCAGCTCCATCCTCGGAGGAAGATTCTGCAACAACTGAATTGCCAGAAACCTCGGAGAGATCCAAATCTGAGAAGGACCAATCCGCAACGGCAGCCAGCTCGACGAATCCTTCACAATCCTTCTCCATCTATATGAGACGAGACAACTCATAATCGATGATCAGTCCGCCATCCTTGATCTCATTTAGCAGGTCGATGTTCGCGACCACCTCCCTCAACTGGATCTGTACGTCGACCTCCTTTTTCTTGTCCAACTGCTTCTTCTCAACAAGAGCCAGGACCTCTTTGCAGCGATCATCGATCTCACGACGCATCACACGAGACTCACGATGGATGTCTCGCTCTCTCTCCATAAGAAACTCTGCGACCGTCTATTTTGGTTGGCGACCTCGGTCTCAAATACTATCCTTTCCTCGCAGGCCTTCCTCCACTCTTCCTTCAAGTAAGCATCTTCTCCAGTCTTCTTCTTGAGATCCTCCTTAACTTAACGGAGAGATTCTCCAAGACTCTTCACTGCAGCCCGCGACCTCGCCAGATCCCTCTCGCCGTGACCCACAAACATCGCGACAAACTCATCAACAAAAATTATAACTTACAAGGTACCAGAAACATCAGAACAAGATCGATCGCTAAAGAATACTACAATGAATAATATAACTCACCTCAAAGTTGGCATCCCTGATCTTGGAATACGCCTCTTTTTCCTCAAGACAAGCCGGAGGTAGAACAGAAGGACTCAGAGCCGATCTATTGCAGCTTTGAAGCGATGACCGTCGACGCTTACGGTCATTAGCAGCATAGTTCTCCTCTTAATCAGAACTCAGTGAGATCGGAGATCCTTCCTCTCCAGAGGTCCCCTCGACATCAGAGACCTCCTAACCAACTTCCTATCCGATCTAGCAAAAGAAGGAGGATCATTAGAAGGTCCCGCAACATCCTTAACTCTGATTGAGCGGCTGGTAATCGCCGGAGCCTAACCGGTCCCGTCAGGCAGCAAGAAGGCAGCGCGGATTTGCTCGCCGTCCAAGGACGACCAATCCGGGCGATCTCGCTGTAATTTCTTCAACAGGCCTCAGATCTCTTTCGACATCGGAGAGTTTTCGGAATGCACTAGAAAGCCATAAAACGACTTCAAAAGTCAGATATTAAAGACTAAAAGAAGTGTATACGATAAAGAACCAGAACCGACCTATATCATAAGACCAAAGTTGAGGAATCCTCGCGAAGTCAAAATCACCCATTGACGAATGATCGACCTTGAAGACAAAGAACTTCTCTCGTCAATCTTGGTCGCGGTACGGGACTCTCTGGACGACATGGCATCCTACACGCGGCGACATAAGAAAAGTCTCTAGGCTTTAATTGTTCCTCTTCAACAAGCATAAGTGGCGAAGCTCCTCTAGACCAAAGCGCAAACCGTCCTCGCGAGATCTGACCACGAGTGCCAAAAGATGCCTCAAGAAATTTGGGCACATCTTAGTAAGAGATATACCCAATTCATCTGTTATTTCAAGAATTGGGGCAGGAATCAGAAAGAAAAGACCACAAGATTCGAAGAACGTGAAATACGCTCCGCAAAACCCCTCATGAATGGTTTCAGGGGTCTCGAGCGTAGTAGCTAGTTCGAGCTTTACACTCTAATCAACACCACATGATGAATATAAAGCTTCAAGATCTTCAGCAGTAGTCGCCGGAAGAGGGAAAGTGAATGCTACATCCATCTTTACTCGAAGAAAGAAAGTCGCACAAGCAAGAAACTTCAGAGAGAAAGAAAGAAAATTCCAGAGAGAAAGAAAAGGATCTAGGAGAGAAAGAGGAGACTCTTGCATTTATAAGGCAATTTACCGACACCAACAAACGGTTTTATCATTAACGAGGAGATAATGATTAGGTTTTGCATAAAAAAACGGCACAAGTAGCCGTTAGAGGCACACGCCAACGGTCCATCGACAGGAGCAGACACATGTCGAGTTTTTGTTCTGCGGAAAATAAACTGCCTTCTATCAATTGAGTCCGAGTAAGCCATCTTAATCCTTTAAAAGAATAAGATTGGAGGACAAATGTTGGACCCAATTTCGGCACCTATCTAAGCACCATTGTGTCTCCAACACGGGCTACTCATGTTATGGAGTCTAATGTTACTTTGCGATCTAGAGGGGCAACACGTGCTCTTACTTTCTCTCCGCACTCTCTACAGGTGGCAGCGAATGGGACGGAGAGGGATCAGATGATTGGTGCATTGAAGGATATGGAAACACCGATGGAAATGGATGATGAAAGTTTGGAAGGTGATGATCATGATGATGACTTGTTGGGGGAGGAACTTCTAGCGTTGCAGGAGGACGAGTTGCAGGAGAAGAAAATTCGTGCGAACTCTGGATCTTCCAGGTCTCTGGCCCGTAGGGAAGATACCAAACCATCCCGTGAGAAGCACCGATTGAATGCTCCATTGGGCATTAAATAAAAAAAATCAGAGTTCCTAAGACGCGGCTCACCAAGGACCACCATTGCTTTGTCCCTAGTTCAAAAGAGGCTGAAAAGAAAGCTAGAAAGAAAGATAGTCAAGGGCGAGAGAGGAAGAGTAGGCAACATGGTCACAATACTGAAGGTTTGATGTGATCCAAAAGCCCATTAAAGCAGTATCCATGAAGACACTCAGTTGGAACTGTCGAGGGCTAGGAAACAACCTCACAGTTCGACGCCTTACGGAGATGTGTCGTAAGCATCTCCCAGGACTTGTGTTTCTTTCTGAAATGAAGAATAAGAGGCTGCTGTTGCAAGACATTCATGCCAACCTAGCATTTGATCGATTGTATATCGTTGAGCCACTTGGTCTCAGCGGAGGTTTAGCTTTGTTTTTTATGGATGATTTTCAAGTTAATGTTTTATTTTCGAATAACAGAATGATTGACATTGAGGCAGTCATTGATGGAATTAAAGTCTACATGACGTTTGTTTATGGGGATCCTGTAGAAGAACGAAGAGATTTAGTTTGGGAACGTCTTACGCGTTTCTCAACAACACGAAATGGACCTTGGTTTATGATAGGAGACTTTAATGAAATTACATGTCATGAAGAGTAAGAATGAGGCAGACAACGCACAGATAGTGCCTTCTTGCCTTTCAAGCAAATGCTAAGTGACTGTGGTATGCTGGATTTTCCTTTTACAGGAAACATGCTTTCCTGGGTAGGAAGGAGAGCAGGGAGTGCAACCGTTAGATGTCGCCTTGATAAGCCTGTGGGAAATGAGGACTGGCATGAGAACTTCCCTCGTTCTAAAGTAAAGTATGTGGCTGTGGGGGTCCGTTCATCGTCTGGTCCTCGCTGATATTCTCAAGAAGAAGCCGTGAAGGTCAAAAAATTTCAAATTTGATAAGAGATGACTTCCAAATGAAGAGCTAAGGCAAATAATACTCGAAGGATGGAAATCACCAGATCTTCCACCTGGTGCAAGTATTATGGAGCATATTGCAAGTTGCAGGCGATCCTTATGTGATTGGGAAAGGCAACACAATCTGAATTCAGAGAAGAGCGTGGAAGAGCTAAAGGAAAAGGTAGACCAGTTATCCTCAATCGATGATGCCACTACAGAGGAGATTGCGGCAGCTTTGAAAGAAGTGTCTGACGCTCTTAAGGCGGAGGAGTTGTTATGGAAACATAAGTGTAGGGTGTTCTGGAAACAGAAGTGTAGGGTGTTCTGGAAACAGAAGTGTAGGGTGTTCTGGAAACAGAAGTGTAGGGTGTTCTGGAAACAGAACTTTAGGGTGTTCTGGTTAAGGGAAGGAGATAGAAACACTAAATTTTTCCACGCTCTCACAAAGCAGAGAAGAGCGAGGAACAGGATAACCCAACTACTGGATGCCGATGGGAATGTTGTGGAGGATGAGGAAGTAATGGTAGCCATTGCTACAAGTTACTTCAGAAACATTTTTCAATCATCAAACCCGGAGGAGATAGAGGATGCACTTTCTGAAGTTAACTCTACAATTACGCCAGCAGATAATGAAGGTCTAACAGCCCCGATCACAGAGTGGGAGGTTAAACTGGCTCTTTTTGCCATGCACCCTGAGAAAGCCCCATGATCGGACGGAATGACAGCACTTTTCTACCAGAACTTTTGGGATATAGTAAAGGATGATCTAACTCTTATGGTTAATCAATTCTTATTTCAAAGGACGGTACCGGCTGGTTTAAACGATACTAACATTTGCCTTATCCCAAAAGTAGATAAGCCAAATCAGATGAGCCAACTACGTCCAATTAGTCTCTGTAATGTTAGTTACAAGATTATCTCAAAGGTCTTATGCCAGAGATTGAAAAATGTCCTACCGGATAGGATCTCAGAAACCCAGTCAGCCTTTCTTGCCGAGCGAAATATATCTGGCAATATTATGATAACTCAGGAGATGTTTCATGCCTCAAGAACAAAAACGGGTAGACGCAATAAGAGGATGGCTATTAAACAGACATGAGTAAGACATATGATCGAATGGAATGGTCCTTCATTGAGGCCACCATGAGAAAGATGGGTTTCTCAGAAGTCTGGATAACCTGGATTATGCGTTGCGTAACATCAGTAAAGTACAAGGTTCTTATGAATGGACAGCCAAGATGGAATATTGTCCCGGAGAGAGGTCTATGGCAGGGGGATCCTCTGTCCCCTTTCATTTTTATTCTATGCACGGAAGCGCTCGTTAGCCTTCTTAATCATGTAGAGAATTAGGGAAAGATAACAGGGATGCGTATCACGCGTGCATGTCCTTTGGTATCTCACCTACTCTTTGCTGATGATAGCCTTTTGTTTTGTAAGGCGGAGCCTCGTGAATGTGAAGAAGTAATGAAAGTGGTCAGGAAATATTGACAAGCTTCTGGACAATGTATTAATTTTGACAAGTCATCTCTACTCTTTGGTAAGAGAATCAGACACGAGGTCAGTCAAGAAATCAAAGATACACTTGGGATCCAAAATGAAGCACGGATTGGAACTTACTTAGGGATTCCAGAAGATATATGTGGTTCCAAATGTAAGCTTTTTTCTTTCTTAAAGGAAAAACTTAGGAATAGAGTAAATGGATGGACGGGCAGGTGGTTATCAAAAGGTGAAAAGGAAGTAATGATAAAGTCAATCCTGCTAGCTCTCCCAACCTATGTAATGTCTTGTTTTCTACTCTCTTTGGAGATATGTGATGCCTTGGCTAGTGCCATTGCAAAATTCTGGTGGAGCTCGAACCCACCAAAAAGAGGCTTACACTGGTCGACATGGGATAACTTATGCTTATCTAAAGAGGAAGGGGGAATTGGCTTCAGGATGATTCATGAGTTCAACCTGGCGTTGTTAGCCAAGCAGTTGTGGCGCTTGGCTCCATGCCCAGATTCCCTGGTAGTTCGAGTTATGAGAGGTCGGTATTATCGTCTGAGTTCGCCTTTGCGAAAGCTCACTGTCAGTAGCCCATTGTATGTGTGGAAAAGTATATCGACAGCACGAGAATTATTGTTGCTGGGGGTTAGACAAAAATACATTCAGGCTATGAAGTGAAAGTATGGGAGGACCCTTGGATTCCCACAATCCCAGCGAGGCCAGCGTCCGCATCTGCTCCGGTTATGCATCCAAACTTGAGAGTGAGTGACCTTATTAATCAAGAAACAAAGTCTTGGGATTTGGATCGATTGGCGAATTATGTTGATGCTGGTGATATACCTCGCATAAGGAGTATGGCTATTAGCTCAACACATCGTCGAGACACGCATTGCTGGAGTTACACAAGGAGTGGACAGTACACAGTTAAGTCTGGCTATTGGGTCGCTTGAAATATATTGATGAAGGAGGATGATAATATAGTGGGTGAATCTAGTATTACAAAACTCCAAGCACATGTATGGAAGGTTAAAGTGCCCCCGAAGATGTGTCATCTTATGTGGCAGATTATAACAGGTCATGTGGTTGTTACGAATGCTTTGAACCATAGACACATGAGATGTGACAATTTTGTCCACGATGCGGAGAACCGGAAGAAACAGTTGCACATGCAATCTTTCAATGCCCACCTGCTTTACAGGTGTGGGCTTTAGCATCTATACCTACCAGCTCAACTTTATTCCCTCTGTAGAGCACATATGCGAACTTGGATTACCTATTTTGGAGGAAGAAGGCCATAATGGAGCCAGAATTAGACAGGGACCCTTTTCCTTGGTTAATATGGTACATTTGGAAGGCTCGGAACGATAAACTGTTCCGAGAAATTGATAGAGATCCTCTGAAACTAGCCAAGTATGCGGAGAGCGAGTGCCTTGCCTGGTTGCAAGTCAATGAGCAGGAAATCGTACCACCGCAAGGAAACATAGATGCTGAAAGTTAGGTCATAAGCCTTGGAGATATATGTATGGTAGATGGTTCTTGGACCTCTACAGACCAATTCTCAGGTTGTGGCTGGAATTGGAATGATAGTATGGGACATAGTCAGTTGATGGGCATGCGTAATATTAGTAGGGTGGAATCAGCATTGCACTCTGAGCTGGAAGCACTGTGGTGGACATATGCTTCAACATTCGTCATGTCAGAGTTTTGGGACAGATTGCAAGGAATTGATAGCGATGCTCACAAACCCCCATGAATGCCCAAACTTTTCGACGGAACTGGAGAGGCTCTTGACGCTGCGGATTTGCTTCCCAGATTTCAAGATATTTTATGTTCGTAGGTCTCAAAATGCTGTATCCGATTCTTTACCTAAGACTGCTCGTTCCTTCTATCGTGGTCTGATGTATGTTGGTTGTTTTATTCCGGTCTGGATCCCCAAACCACCTCAAGCTTGAATAATAGATCAGTCTTTCGTTGTCAAAATAATAATAATAATAAAACATATAAACATTAAAATATAGTTATTAAAAATTAAAAGGAGAAAGAGTCAGAACTTTCATACTTACTAATAGCAGTTAATAAAAAAAAACTTCACCATCAAAATACCTCTTAAGATGTGGCCTTAAAACTAATTTATTAAATTGTGACCTAAAGCATATGATTCTCGTGCCTTATGTAAGGGACGGGCGTGGTTTCAAATCAAGCTGAGCAGTTGCATTCATGCGTAAGATGGATCACCTTCCACTATGGCTTGTCCCCGAAACTACTTTTTTTTTATAATTATATATATAAAATCTCGATATCAATGTATTCAACTATGTAATTATTATACAGCCAAGCTTTATTTTATCGAATTTTATATTTTTTTCGTCAGCGAGGAAACATTGAAAGCGTGTAGAGAGAGTACCCACTTATCAAACTGGTATAGTTAGTTAACTGATATGTGCGATCTATTAAAAAAAAGAAATAAAAAGGATGTGAAACTATAAAATTAAAGAATGTTGTACCGTTTTACGTATAATATTCATGATCTATCTCGTTATCAATGTATTCAACTATGCAATCATACTTTAGTTTGTCGAATTTTATTTTATTTTGTCAGCGAGGAAACATTGAAAGTGTACAGAGAGAGTATTTATACAACTCATCAAACCGGTATTTTAGTTTTTTTTTCTTTTTTTTTGACAATGAAAAACTTTTATTATTCAAATCTGAAGTGGTCTGTGTAACCAGACCGAAATAGAGAAATCCATAAAACATAATTCCCTATAGAAAGATCTAAAAGTTTTAGGTAGAAAATCGAAAGTCTGATTATGTTCTCGTCCAACATTGATGTCGAATGTTGAAGCATATTCTTCATTGCCCATCACAATGCTTTTACCTTTGAATGCAAGGCTGTGTCCTATCTAATACAGTTTCATGTTCCCATCAGTTGAACCTTCCCAGAACTGTTCATCCAAATCCATACAGTCCCACTAAACCTTGATGTTGGTGTCCATGATCCATCTATCAGAATTATATTCTCCTAGCTTATGGTATGGGGTTCCTCAGCACTGTTATCTTGTATCATTGGTGGCACCATCTCATTCGTATTAAACCAATCTTGGCATTCAATCTCTGCATAGCGAACTAGCTCCAATGGATCCCTATCTATCCCCTTGAAAAGTTTATCATTATGTGCCTTCCATATGTACCAGATTATATAGGGATAAGGATCTCTGTCTAGTTCCGGTTTATCGATAATGTTCTTTCTCCAGAAGAAATAATCCTTATTTGTGTAAATACTCAGACCTGGGAAGCTATTCGGGTTAGTTGGAGTCGCTGTAAGAGACCACATTTGATGAACCGGGGGGGGGGGGGCAAACAAATATGGCATTGTTTACAAATTCTTTTAGCTCTCCGCACCTGGGACAGTAGTTATCATACCTCATATTATGGCACACTAAGTTTTTCTTTACAGCCATATGGCCTGTTATCAATTGCCATATAAGATGATATATCTTCTTTGGAGTTTTAACCTTCCAAGCAAAGGCTTGGAGCTCTGTAATACTTGGCTCGAGCACCTCCTTTTTATCCACGGCCTTTAATAGGTTATTTGCTACCCAATAGCCGGACTTAATTGTGTATTGTCCATTTCTGGTATAGTTCCAACAATATGTATCACGCCGATGAGCAGAGCTTATTGCCATACTCCTTATCAATAGTATATCAACAGGGTTGACATAATTCTCTAGTAGACCTACGTCCCACTCCTTCGCTATCTGATTAATAAGATCGCAGACTCTCATGTTTAGGTGTAGAACTGGAGCGAGAGAGATAGCCGGTCTAGCAGGTGTTGTCGGAATCCATGGATTCTTCAACACCTTGACTTCATATCCAAAATGAACTTTTGGTCTGATTCTCAATAGAAGTAACTTTCTTGCCATTGAGATGCTAGTCCACACATATGATGGGGTTACTTATCAAGTGTATTCTTAAAGGTGCACTCACTCTATAGTACCTTCCCTTCAGGACTCTAGCGATTAACGAATCCGGATTTTGAACTAGCCGTCATAATTTTTTTGCTAACAATGCCAGGTTGAACTCATGAATCATACGGAAATCAATCCCACATTCTTCTCTTGGTAAGCATATTTTTCCCATTGCGTCCAATGAATTCTTCTTTCTTTTTTTTTTTGGGGGGGGGGGGGGGGGGGGT
>CAKOAT010341820.1:465575-511637 GCA_932364175.1 Eruca vesicaria subsp. sativa
CTTTTCCTTGAGAAAAACAAAAACTTACATTTGGATCCGCTAATATCTTCTGGGTGCCCGAGTATGATTCCATTCCTCCTTCATTCTGAATGCCGAGTGTGTCTATAATCTCCTGTTTGACAGTTGCATTAATCCTCTTACCAAAGAGTAAGTAGGGCTTTTGAAAGTTAATAATTAGCCAGATGCGTTACCATATTTTCTGACTAGTTCCATTATTTCTTCACACTCACGGGGCTCCTTCTACAGAATAAAAGGCTATCATCAGCAAAGAGAAGGTGAGATACTGAAGGGCATGCGCGTGCTATTCGCATCCTCGTTATCTTCCCTTGTTTCTCTGCATGATTGAGAAGGCTAATGAGCGCTTACGTGCATATAATAAAAATGAAAGGAGACAAAGGATCTCCTTGACGTAGGCCTCTTTCTAGAACAATACTCCCCTTGGATGCCCATTCATGAGTACTTTGTATTTCACTGACGTAATATATCGCAATATCCAGGTAATCCAGACCTCTGAAAAACCTATCTTACGCATGACAGCTTCAATAAATGGCAATTCCATCATGTCATATGCTTTACTCATATCGGTTTTAATTGTCATCCTTTTGTTGCGTCCACTTGGTTTAGTTCGCAGAGCATGAAACATTTCTTGGGAAATCATAATATTATCTGAAATTTATCTTCCAGCAACAAAAGCTGACTGGATTTCTGAAATCCAATTTGGTAGAAATTTATTTACTCTCTGGCATATGACCTTAGAGATTATCTTGTAGCTGACATTACACAGGCTAATGGGCCTAAATTGAGACATTTCATTAGGCTTTGTTGTCTTTGGGATGAGACATATATTTGTATTGTTCAGTCCGTTAGACATCCTCCCCTCGAAAAGAAATTTATTATCCATACGAGTTAAACATTCCTTAACAATATTCCTAAATTTCTGATAGAACAGTGCAGTTTTCCCATCTGGTCTCGGAGCCTTCTCTGGATGCATAGCAAACAGTGCTAGTTTAACCTCCCATCCAGTGACCGGGGCTGTAAGTTTATTATTCACTAGTCCAGTAATCGTCGTGGATACCTCGGACAGCGCCTCCTTTGTATCTTTTGGATTAGAGGATTCAAAGATTTTTCGGAAGTAGCTAGTAGCAATGGCCACCAACCATTCTTCATCTTCAATAACATTTCCAATTGCATCCAAGAGCTGTGTTATTTTATTCTTTGCTCTCCTGTGCTTTGTTAGGGCATGATTTTTTTTTGTCTTTTTATCACCTTCCCTTAGCCAGAAAACTATACTTTTTTTATTTCCAAAATATTTCTTCTGCCTTAAGAATATCGGATAGTTCCTTCAATGCTTCTGCAATTTCCTCAGTTGTAGCATTATCGTTCGCATACAGATCCTCTACTTTTTCTTTCAGTTCCTCCACTGATTTCGCTAAGTTCACATTGTGTTGTTTCCTCTACTCGCTCAAGGCTTTTCGGTAGCTTATAGTATAATGCATGATATTTGCATTAGGAGGACGATCAGGAGATTTCCATCCTTCAAAGATAACTTGCCGTAGTTCCTAATAATTAGTTAACTGATATGTGGGATCTATTATAAAAAGGATGTTAAACTATAAAATTAAAGGGTCATTATATTAAGGTATATGAAAACTAAAATTTAACGTCAGAAAGAGGAACCAGAGAAGAAAGCATATGAGTTTTCTAATTGATATGATACAATATGGACGGGCTTTGATTGGTACCTTGTACCATTTTATGTATAACCATTTATGTGGCAGTGAAGAGATGGTAGTATGGAGGCAAATGTGCTAAAAGGCAAATTCCTTAGCCATGTATAGTTTATATTAGTTCACTCTTGTCTCTTTAGGAGAATATAGAGGATTACATCAGTAGGAAGCCAGATATAGACCCAGAGAAAGTCCAAGTGAAGACGTGGCAGCACATTCACATGAGGTGAATTGTTGACCGAATAATCCTTCTCTCGGGCCACGAGAGTCCATCATGCAACCTTCAATTTCTTTCTTGCCAAAGTGCATATATAAACAATTGTTTGCCAAGCTTGGCGAAGCCATAAGAGAATGTCACTCCAATGAGTAGGATGATTAGTAATGAAGAATCTTGATAAAATATATTTCCAGACACCCGCAAAGTAAATGCACATGAAAAATAAGTGATCTCGACTTTCATTTTTCTGTCCACATAAGAGACTATCAATCTTTGTGTCAATACAACGAGAGGAAAGGCGATCGAAGTTTGGACTGCAGTTTAGAGCGACCAGCTATGCACGTTTTCATTGCGTGCCAAGGAATAGTTGGCTTATGCCATAGTAGAGAATGTCATTGCCTTAACGGCTTTAGAACTAATAACATTGAACACCTCCCTGGATATTACAAAACTTTTTGGGGATCCCATTTACCTTCCATTGGGAATAATCATTTCCTGATGAATAGGTCTGATATCTTGTGTATTTACATGTTTTAAGCTTCATTTTAGCTTTCATTTTAAGTTTCTAGATACATTTAGAGTGCATTTAGGTTGCATTGCATCACTCTTGTCTAAATCAGGTGTAGGAGATCTCTTGTGGTGATTTTGGATACATACGAGCTATTTTGGAGTCAATTTGGG
Source organism: Eruca vesicaria subsp. sativa (assembly GCA_932364175.1). NCBI lineage: Eukaryota > Viridiplantae > Streptophyta > Magnoliopsida > Brassicales > Brassicaceae > Eruca > Eruca vesicaria. The sequence goes on from CAKOAT010341820.1 coordinate 468,201, forward strand.
AGATTTGTGCTCGTTTCACGTCATCAGCTCAAGTGCCATTGTGACGCCAGCGTAGCGACTTGCCTAAGTCGCTATGAGCACCGTTGAGCTTCCATAGCGACATGTGTAGCGGCTTGCCTAAGTCGCTACAGAAGTGAAGGACAAATTACTCGAAACTGATCAAGTGCCATAGCGACATCTTTGTAGGGACTTGTCTAAATCGCTATGAACACCCTCGAGTTTCCATAGCGGTATCGTTAGCGACCTGGAGATGTCGCTACAAACTTTCAAGACCGAAGCTCAAATTCGATAAGTTTCATAGCGACCATGGCGTAGCGACTTCGTAAGGTCGCTATGGACCCCCACGAGCCAGCATAGCGACTACCGTAGCGACCTGGGTTGGTCGCTATAGATCATGAATACGCGACCAAACCGTAGCGACCATAGTATAGCGGGATAGCCATGTCGCTATTAAAGAAACATTCTGCCTTTTTATTTGATTTTCCCTACTTATTTTGGGATTAGTATAAATACCCTTAAACCTTATTTTAGGGATCTTATCTTGTATGTTTCTCAAAAACTAAGTACTATTTGGTGAAAGATCATAACTTTATCTTATTTTCATCTTATTCTCTTAAGTTTGTTGAGTAATCTTGATCTCTAATCATATTTAACCAACAATCAATCATTGTTGTTAGGTTAATCATGTGTATTAGTGAGTAGATCCATTTTAGATTCATGGGATGGGTTGGTAAGGGTGATTAAGTGTAGATCTAAGGTGTTAGGTGTTAGATCTTTGTGTTTCCTTGTTAGTTGAGTGATTTTAATGCTTGATTATTGTTGGCCTCTTTAATCATGATCATTAGCCATTTACCACCCATAAGGTGTTTGTTTAAATGTCTGAACCAACTCATCTAGCTTTAAGACTACCTAGCCAATGACCATTTGTATCTAGGACGTTTTAGATAGTTATTAAACTTAATCCTAATGATTTCTTGAATGAATTAAGCCAATGACCATTTGTGTTTGATTAAAGAAAGAAAATGAGCACTTGTCTAGACCTAGAACTTGCTTAGTTATGTTGTTTATACTTAAGGAAACACTTTGATTATAGGCTTGCCATTTCTTAGATTGAAACGTGATTGCCTAAACCAAATACCTATTCCCATGAGTATTATCTTCACTAATTGAGAGAAAGCTTGTTAGTTGTTGCATTTTGTATTGTTCTTAAATCATTTCACATACTTTAAACTGATTGCATTTAGATTAAGCATAACTTGTAATCTCTTTGTTTCGAAACACTTAGAACTTGGATTGACATCTAAAATACTACATTGATTTGCTTAAGGATTAACAACCCTTATCAAATTTGGAGCCCTTGCCAATTCTTAGTTGCTTTTGACATTGAGATTTGGTCATTGCTTGAGAGTAAATGATATTTACTTATTTACTAGTACTAATTCTCTATCTTCATCTTTCTCTCTATGGCATGTACATGAACTTGAAGAGTAGAGGACCAACAAACCTTATTCCAAGAATTGATAATACCAGAGCCTTAGAAAGAGAGTTAGCAAGAAAGAGAAGAGAAGAAGAGCAACATGCTCATTTAGAAAGATTGGGGTTAGCGCTGGATCAACATCATAATCAGCCTCAAGATGAAAAAGTTGATTGTGAAGGAGCTTCCAACCTTAGGCCACAACACCCACAACGCCAAGCAAGGACCATAGGCACTCATGATCAACCCAACATACATGGTCATAGAGCTGGTATAGGAGCTCCAGCTATGGAGAATAATAACTTTGAGATCAAGTCCATCTTGATCAACATGATCCAGCAAAATAAGTACCATGGTCTTGCCTTGGAAGATCCTTTAGACCATTTGGATAACTTTGATCAGCTGTATAGCACAACCAAGTAATGGAGTCTCTGAGGTTGCTTTCCTTCTCTTTGGGAGACAAAGCCCACACTTGGGAGAAGAGTCTTTCAAGGGATTCTATAACTACTTGGAATGACTGCAAGAAGGCTTTCCTTACCAAGTTCTTCTCTACCTCAAGAACTGCCAAACTAAGGAATGAGATCTCTGGATTCACTCAAAAGAATCTTAAAAACATTGGAGAAGCATGGGAAAGGTTCAACAGGTACATTTCTCAATGTCCTCATCATGGCTTCAATATGGAGAGTTTGCTTAGTACTTTCTACAGAGGAGTTTTGCCGAAGTATAGATGCTAACTTGCCACTGCTAGCAATGGATCCTTCTTGGGCAGAACTGAAGATGAAGCTTTGGAGCTTGTAGAGAACATGGCTAAGAGTGATTCCTTCTACAATGATGATCATGATAGGAGTAACAGAGGTAGTGGAGGTTAAGATCAGAACATAAGAAAGAGGTTAAAGCCTTACAAGACAAGATTGATATGCTCATCTCAGCTGGAGCTAAACAAGAGAAGGTTAACTTTGTTGGTGAGAGCAGAACCAAGAGGGGAATGCTGTGGTTAATGAGGTTGATTGTATAGAAAGACAAGAGGAGTTGTGCTTTGTTAATGCTAATGGGACATGGTACATGAAGGAGCCTAATTTTCAGTACAACAACTACAAGCAAAGATCCTTGTGGGAACCGAAATTCACCCCTGTCGATTTCCGTTAAATAAGTAAACTTAGGAAAAATGCAAAATCCAACGACAAGTAACCAAATAAATGCGGAAAAATATGAAAAACGTAATAAAACGAATTTATAGAGAAACTCGATCTTATTTCCGATTCACGTAAGAGCGTTGCGATCATTACAGGGAATTATGAAGGCTTTGGCTGCAAGGGCCATCAGAGAGTTACCAACATAAAACCCTAAATCTAGTCGAGTCAAAGCTCGATAACGAAAGACGGAAAAAGATAAGAAAAGGTTTGATTGATTTCGGACTGAACCTTATAAAAGGCTTCCTACGTACCTCTTTCGAGGATCAAGTCAAACGTAGTTCAGTTAATAGAGCTGGACCAAAGATCGAACTGCCTGGGCGAGTTCGTCTTGTAATTGAGCGCCAGTCATAGAAACCGAACTTGTCGAGAAAAAAGCCTAAGTTTCTAAGTGCGGAAAATCCTAAGTCTAGAAAAGTTGTAAAAGTCTCAGATGAGAGCTCTGAATTTCGTCCCCTGCTTCTGTCCTCTGCCTCCTGCTTATATACTCCCTTCCTAGGCGGTTTAGTCCTTCCATTTCGCCCAGATTCGAGTTTATCGTGAATCTTCCATTTATCTTTATCTTTCCTTTTTTTCCCGCGGAAATCTTCTATTTATCCTCAAACTTGACATTTATCTTCAAATTTGACATTTCTCTTCTTTCTGTGAGTAAATCGTCAAAACTTCGTCGTATCTTCGGGTTGAACTTCGTTTAAATTCGCGAGTGGGCTTTTATCGCGTTTTAGGACTTTCCGAGCCGTTTAGTGATAAAACCGTTTTACAACTTTTAGACGAGATCGTTTCCTGATACGATGCCGTTTTCAAGTAAGTTTCTCGAGTTAATCGTAAATTTTGGCAATGTTCGATGTTTCGGTTAATCGTTGCCGTTTTCTACGATTTACTCGATGTTTTATTAAAAACGCGTTTCTTACGATCTCCCACGAAAAATCTCGAGTAAATCATATAGTTTAGGTGATGATTGGTGTTTCGTTTAACCGTTTCCATTTTATATGATTTCCTTGAGTTCTTTCGAGAAAACTAGACTTTACGGTTTTTATCGTAAAACTCGAACGATAGGACGGATCAAGTCGAATTGAGAGACATTTCGATCGTGGTTCGGAACATGATCGTGCTGAAGGAGGTATGCCTTAAATCGAGGACGTGGGAGATCGAGGCTCGGAATAATCAGCTCGACGTACGACGAGCCGAACCGGACCGGTTCAGCTCACCGTACGGCGAGCTATATGGGACGTGCCTAGCTCACCGTACGGCGAGCTAGTCTTGGTGAAGATAGCTCGCCGTACGGCGAGCTAACTCTGGTCGAGATAGCTCGCTGTACGACGAGCTAACTTTGGTCGAGATAGCTCGCCGTACGGCGAGAAAGCTCGAGGCCGCTTAACTCACCGTACGGCGAGCTAGTTCGGCCGAACCAGCTTGCGGCTTACTGTGGATGCGGTTTTTCGCGGTTTTGTGTTTAACTCAGAAGATCACGTAATCGGCGTTTGTTTCATTTTTCGGATATAATGACTCCCAAGTTTTCGGCGGATTTCCTTTACAGTTTTATAAAACGACTTCTCGAGTTTTATAAAACGACTTATCGAGTTTTATAAAACGACTTATTGAGTTTTATAAAACGACTTCTCGAGTTTTATAAAATGACTTCTCGAGTTTTATAAAACGACTTCTCAAGTTTAATAGAACGACTTCTCGAGTTTTATAAAACGTATTTCTGTTATTAGTTTTTTTACGGAAATATTTAGCCATTGATTCCGTCGTGACCAATTTTGACACCAACAGTTAGCCCCCATGCTCACTAGAACCTTGAGCTTCTAGCGTGAAGTTCTTGCGAGTGGTAGCCAATTTTAGGTAAGTTAGGCGGAATTAATGATTGGAAAGTTCTGTTGAAAGTATCTTTCCACTCTCCAGGGAACGGAAAGCGTTTAGGATTAGTGCTGCGCCTTGTGAAGGCTGCCTACGTACCCTATTGAAGGGATCAAGCCTTTCGTAGTTCGTTTTGGAGTTAAGGTTCGTATGACCTGTTTTCTAGGAAGACCTTTATGATCTGGTTACGTTTATTGGACCTTTGTCGGCCTTGAGACTAGCCTCGTGGCTGTTTGCTATGGCCGAGTGTGGCCGTTATAGTTTTCGGACTGGCCGTTTGCGGCTCTGAGTCCCTGCCGCTTTGCGGCTTTGTTATAAATCAGTTTGCGTTTTTAAGAGCGTGTTTTTATTCGTATGAATATGAGTTGATATTGAGGGAGGTCCGCGAGTTGTCATCTCGCATTCCTTTTCCTTTGTGGATCGCCTTATTCGTTTGCTCGTTTTAGGATGTGCAGTAAATCGAGTGAGCGTTTAGATATAGACGAAGAGACATACCTTTAGGATCTCGATTCATGCCTTGAGACGTTAGAGACCAGTGTACTGGGTTTATGGCAAGACCTAGGTTTACTTTTGGATTGAGGCTATGCGATGACTAGTCGGCTTTCGTTTTGCCTGTTGCGATTTTAACCTGATTCCATACCGATTTAGAATCTGCGATAGGTTCTCGGCTTATACGATTCGTCTGGTTGGAATTGAGCATCTCACCGGGAACAATTTCTAAGTTTCCCGGAAGTGCTGACCAAAAGTTTGGATTTCTTTTATAGCGCTATTACCCTTGTGTCGGGTGTTCAAGAGCTATCGCTGTGAGATAACTTAGTTTGTTTAGGACTGTTGCGAGTTTGTTGTGATCAGCAACAAACTTCTTAGGTGATAGATGTTTACGTTGTTTGGGCCTTCGCGAAGGGTACGTATGTTAAGAAGTTTTTCGTATTTTATAGTCGCGAACAGACTGTTAGGTCTTCCAAGAAAATGACTTATCGAGGAAGGTATATGTATCAAAAAACTATTCTCCAGGCGTCTGCGACGTCTCGCAGTGCCGAAAGTTGGTTTTTTATTTCGTATGATGCGTTTCGTGTCCGAAACGTTTGCGGGCTTTGAAGATGTTGCGCGGTGTTGCGAGGGTTTTGTATTAACCCTACTTTGCGGGAACACTTTGGTTCGTTTGCGAATATTCGCAACCAAAACTCACATTCCTGCTTGGATGTTAAGTAGTTTTATGATTCGGGCTGGAGCAATTAGGACCAAGAGGTTGCGTAAGTTGTTTCCCCGAAACGAAGCGTTTTTCATTATGGTGCTTTGTGAAGTGTTGACCATCCGAGATTCGTATGGCTTCAGGAGCTCTGTTACGAGTGTTTTCTTACACGTCATATTTTGTAGGAAACTTGCTTCGGAGATAGAGTGAATCGTGAGAATACAGAACTTAGCCGATTTTCGACAAGTTTGCATTATCCGTTAAATGTATTGGTTTTGGCGTGAAGGTTGTATTCAGCCGCACAGCCAAGGTCATATTTGGTAGAGGATTAGACCATGATACTTTCGTGCTCGATAAGGTCGAGTCGGTTTGTAAGCTTGGCATTTAAGTGAAGCATGATCGGACAAGAGCTAAGTAGCGTTTGTCGAGCTTGATATGCCAAGTATGCCCGTGGCGGTAGAAAATGTTTTTCCGTCTTAAGTTCGATTTATACGACGAAAGTTTCCTTTAATCTTTCCTTTGTTCGTATGGAAGTTATTTCTCTCTTTTTTTTTTCTTTTTTTTTTAACCCGAGGGAGACAGAGCCTAAGAAGCTCGATGCAGAGCCCATGAGGAGTCGCTTGCTGGGTGGTTTCATTCTCAGATGTAATCGGGAGGAATGAGAGCGGATGCTCGTGAACCGAAGGGCTAAAGAGTGAGATCTTTCAGATCGTGGCGCGAGGAAGCAAAGTTTAGATTGGTCGCTCAGTGCCGGATCGAATAGCTTGGTTTTCGCTATAAGGAAAATACTTTTCGCAAAACCTGTTACGTTTACTTTCGAAAGTTACTTCGTTATGACATGATCCTGACTATACGAAGGATTTCTCGTGTAAGTAACGGGCGATGAATTTAGTAAATCAGCACCACGCATTGGGTTAGAAAATTTTTTGCAGATTTTTCGAGAAACCTCTCCGCTTAGTTTTTGATTCTTCGGTGATAGTTTTTCGGAGTCACTCGCGGAGTTTTACCAAAAGTTACTTCACCGAGATCTAGTCGCAAAATGTTATAGCGGATTTCTCGGGCGGAATGAATCAAATGACCAGCAATATGATCAGTCGGCGAGAAGGGAGGACGTGTTCTCTATTGCTGCTTTGTGTTCTTGATTTTTCATTTTGCCGCAAATGTTCTTGATATTATTCCGTGACTCACTTGGTTCGACGGAGAATGAGATCAATTCTTTGACGCTTAAAGATTTCTCGTATAATTATTCGATTCTTATACGAAACTTGTTTTATCAAATTGGAGAAGATCTTTATGACTTCGGCAAATCATCGAGTTTCATTCTGAAGTTTCGCAGAGATTTTCTAACTGCATGATTGCGATGAGAGATGCTGTATAGTCCTCGAGATTATTTCCCAGACGGTTCTGTCAATCTTTAGCGTTTAGACGGTTCTTAGATTGTCTTTTGCTTTTGGGATGATTTTGACGAGGCGTAGCGTTGTCCAAATATTTTTCCGCTTATTTTGTGAGAGTTTTGCTTCATAGAAAGCGTTTTCTCGATGCGAAAGAAATTTTTTTGACAAAAAAGATGAGTTTCCTTTGAAGGACTGGGATGATCGGCAATTTGGGTCGATTACAGACCATGGTGGATTGGTGATGACTTGGAGTATGTCTGATTTACGAAAATTTCTAGGAGCGAGTCGGTTTTAAGACGACTTCAGCGTCTCTAGCTCCATCTTTCTTTTAGGAAATGAGTACGTTCGAATGCGCAGCGATCGTTTCTCGGTTGTACGAGAGATTGGATCGGTTTGGAAGTTATGCCTGAATGGTTAGAGAACAATAGATTGAGATAGACAAAAATTGCTTACGACTTAGCATTCTAGACTATTCCCTAAATTCTAAGTTCTCTAGGTTTTACGGTAGTTTACAAGACGTTTTCCTTTCTGACCTACGAGAAATTAAAAGTCTAATAAAATTTTCAAATCGGACATACCTTAGTTTCATCGATGGTTTGGAACGGCCTATTCTTCGTTCTTCGTCTTTTGACTTACTTTTGTATGACTCGGTCTTCCACGAAATACCAACAAGAGTTTCGGAGTGAGGAAGGGATTTCATCATCCGAGTTTATGTTCTCGTTTCTTCGTACTGCTGGTATTACTTAACCGACTAGGTGTGCTTCGTATATCGAAAAATCAATCACGCGTTTATGACTAGATGTTTTCGACTTAACATGGCAGAGTTTCGTAAAACCGGATTGTGTTTAAAGAGTTCAAATCTCTCGTATAGTTTGGGCAACTTTTAGTGTTAAGTCGACCGTTTCCGTTTTAGACGATTTATTCGAACTTATACGAAAAACAAGTCTTTGCGGTTTTTATCTTAAAATCTCAATGAAAATTCTGATCAAGACGAAACGAGAATCAGCACGATCAAGACTCAAGAGACAAACTCGAGGTTTGGTTCAACTCGACGTAGGGTGAGTCGGGTGAACCCTTTCAGCTCGCCGTGTGGCGAGTTGGATGGTAAGAATCCTTGGGGCAAAGTCAGCACCTCTTGGGCAAGGTGAAGGCTGGTTAGCTCGCGGTACGGCGAGCTAACTTGAACGGTTCAGCTCGCCATACGGCGAGTTAACTTTGAACGGTTCAGCTCACTGTACGGCGAGCTAAATTGGACGGTTCAGCTCGCCGTACGATAAGAACCCTTGTGGCAAAGTCAGCACCTCTTGGGCGAGGTCAAAGGCTGGTTATTTCGCCGTATGGCGAGCTAACTTGATCGGTTTAGCTCGCCGTACGGCGAGCTAACTTTGAACGGTTCAGCTCGCTGTACGGCGAGCTAACTTGGACGGTTCAGCTCACCGTATGGCAAGATGGACGAGAAGAACCCTTGGGGCAAAGTCAGCTCCTCTTTGGCGAGCTGAAAGACTGGTTAACTCGCCGTACGGCGAGCTATCCGTGAAGCGATAGCTTAGGGTTTTTCCGCGAGTAACCTAGGGTTTTTCTACGAACGACCTAGGGTTTTGTCGCGAATAACCTACGGTTTTTTCCATGAATAGCCTAGGGTTCTTTTTCCGAAGTTTCTCGGAGAGCATGTTTTGTTTTTCCGAACAGTTCTCGAAAAACACTACGGGGATTAATAGGTTTTATCGTTGCCCTTAATGATCTGAGATAGAAATTGCGATTATGTTTTGTTGCTCTTCCCGTGGCGAAAAGTCGCGATTAGGTTTTCGATTTAATTAAGTACTACAGTGTTTGCGCGAGCGTTGGCTATAGGAGTAATCGCTGCTGGAGTTGTTGTACCAGCGTTTTTGCGAGCTGCGACTTTGTCTTTCATATTTCCAGACATCGTTTTGATCAAGCGTTTTGCGGCTATGAGTAAGAGTAATCCGACCCCCCCCCCTCCTTTTAGCGCCAAACTGTGGGAACCGAAATTCACCCCTGTCGATTTCTGTTAAATAAGGAAACTTAGGAAAACCCTAATTTTCCAGAGGAACCGGATCTCTGCGAAAGCAAACGACAAGTAACCAAATAAATGCGGAAAAATATGAAAAACGTAATAAAACGAATTTATAAAGAAAGTTGATCTTATCTCTGATTCGCGTAAGAGCGTTGCGATCATTACATGGAATTATAAAGGCTTTGGCCGCAAGGGCCATCAGCGAATTACCAACATAAAACCCTAAATCTAGTCGAGTCGCAGCTCGATAACGAAACACGGAAAAAGATAAGAAAAAGGTTTGATTGATTTCAGACTGAACCTTATGAAAGGCTGCCTATGTACCCCTTTCGAGGATCAAGTCGAACGTAGTTCAGTTGATAGAGCTGGACCAGAGATCGAACTGCCTGGGCGAGTTCGTCTAGTAATTGAACGCCAGTCATAGAAACCGAACTTGTCGAGAAAAATGCCTAAGTTTCTAAGTGAGAAAAATTCTAAGTCTAGAAAAGTTGTAAAAGTCTCAGATGAGAGCTCTGAATTTCGTCCTCTGCTTATGTCCTCTGCCTCCTGCTTATATACTCCCTTCCTAGGCGGTTTAGTCCTTCCATTTCGCCCAGATTCGAGTTTATCGTGAATCTTCTATTTATCTTTATCTTTCCTTTTTTTCGGCAGAAATCTTTTATTTATCCTTAAACTTGAAATTTATCTTCAAATTTGACATTTATCTTCTTTATGCTAGTAAATCGTCAAAAAGTCGTCGTATCTTCGGGTTGAACTTCGTTTAAAGTCGTGAGTGGCCTTTTATCGCGTTTTTAGGACTTTCCGAGCCATTAAGCGATAAAACCGTTTTACGACTTTTAGACGAGATCGTTTCCAGATACGATGCCGTTTTAAGTAAGTTTCTCGAGTTAATCGTACAGTTTGGCAATGTTCGATGTTTAGGTTAATCGTTGCCGTTTTCTACGATTTACTCGAAGTTTTATTAAAAACGCGTTTTTTACGATTTCCCACGAAAAATATCGAGTAAATCGTATAGTTTAGGCAATGTTCGATGTTTTAATTAACCGTTGCCGTTTTATACAATTTCCTTGAGTTCTTTCGAGAAAACTAGACTTTACGGTTTTTATCGTAAAACTCGAACGATAGGACGGATCGAGACGAAACGAGAGACATTTTGATCGTGGTTCGGAACATGATCGTGCCGAAGAACATATGCCTTAAATCGAGGATGTGGGAGATCGAGGCTCGGAATAATCAGCTCGACGTACGACGAGCCGAACCGGACCGGTTCAGTTCGCCATACGGAGAGCTATACGGGACGTGCCTAGCTCGCCGTACGGCGAGCTAGTCTTGTTCGAGATAGCTTGCTGTACGGCGAGCTAACTCTGGTCGAGATTGCTCGCCGTACGGCGAGCTAGCTCGAGGCCACTTAGCTCGCCGTACGGCAAGCTGAACCAGCTGGTTCAGCTCGTCGTACGGTGAGCTAGTTTGGCCGAACCAGCTCGCGGTTTACGGCGGATGCGGTTTTTCGCGGTTTTGTGCTTAACTCGGAAGATCGCGTAATCGGCGTTTGTTTCATTTTTCCGAGATAACGACTCCCAAATTTTCCGCGGATTTCCTTTAGAGTTTTATAAAACGACTTCTCCAGTTTTATATAACGACTTCTCGATTTTTATATAACGACTTCTCGAGTTTAAAATGACTTATCGAGTTTTATAAAACAACTTCTTGAGTTTTATAAAACGACTTCTCGAGTTTTATAAAACGACTTCTCGAGTTTTATAAAACGACTTCTCGAGTTTTATAAAACGTATTTTTATTATTATTTTTTTTTCAGAAACTTTTAGCCATTGATTCCGTCGTGACCGTTTTTGACACCATCAATCCTACTCCAACAACCAACAAGGAGGTTATCAAGGACAACAAACTTACCCTCAAGGTTACCCCTCCAAAGGAAATCGGTCTACACAAAACCAAGTTGGATCATCCACTTCTTCTCGACAAGAGAGTAGTACTGATGCTATGTTTAAGCAAATCTTGGAGTCTCAAACTAGGAGTGAGAAGCATGTGGGATATGAACTGAAGAATCTACATGCAAAGATTGATGGAAGCTACAATGAGCTCAACAACAAGTCCAAGGCTCTAGAGAATCAGTTTGCCTCCATGAGTTCTCACTCTAGTAGACAACAAGGTTCCCTTCCTGGAAAATCTGAGCAAAACCTTAAGGAGACAATGAAAGCTATCACTCTTAGGAGTGGCAAAGAGTTACCTCCAAGGACTCTCATTAAGGATAATGAGAAACAAGTTGGGGGGTGGTCATCAATGTAGACGATGATGTGGTGATAGTTGATGAGAAGACTAATGAAGAGATCTTGGAAAAGATAGTTGAAGCCAAAGGAAAAGGAAAGGTAGTAGAAGAAAAGGTTGTGACCAAGAATGAAGCTACTACTTCATCAAAAGGAGCTCCATTCACTCCTCCACCCTATGAGCCAAAGCTCCTTTTTTCTGGAAGGTTTAAGAGACAGCTTTTGGAGCAGTACAAAGCTTTGTTTGAGAAGCAGATGAGTGAAGTTCAGATCACCATGCCCATTATTGATGCTTTCATGTTAGTTCCTTAGTATAGCAAGTTCTTAAAGGATGTTGTGGCGCAGAAAAAGAAGGAAATGGAAGGAATGGAGGTTCTCACCCATGAATGTAGTGCTATCATCCAGAGATTAACTGTCCCAAAGAAGCTTGGAGACCCACGAAGTTTCACTATACCTTGTACTATTGGACCCTTAAAGTTTGAGAGATGTCTATGTGACTTGGGAGCTAGTGTCATCCTCATGCCCTTGTCTATTGCCAAGAAGCTTGGGTTTACTCAGTACAAGAAGTGTAGACTCTCTTTGGTGTTAGCAGACCGCTCTGTAAAGATCCCCATAGGAATCTTGGAGGATCTTCCTGTGATGATTGGGAGATGTGAGATTCCTACAGATTTTGTGGTCCTAGAAATGGATGAATAGCATAAGTAGCCTTTGATCTTAGGGAGACCCTTCTTGGCTATAGCAGGAGCTATTGCGAATTTGAGAGAAGGCAAGACTGATCTTCATCTTGGTAAGGGAAACATCTTACACTTTGACATCAATGAAGTGATGAAGAGACCAACCATACAAGGTCAGATGTTCTACATTGAGGAGATGGATGCTTTTGCTGATGAGTTCCTTGAGGAATTAACACTTGAGGACTCTCTACAACATTCTCTAACAGTTGATAGAGAGACCCAATTGATTGAGGATAAGGAAAACAATGAGCTGGTAAGGAGGTTGAATTCTCACAAGGAGATGAATGTGGAAGGAAAGTTTATGAAGTTGCCTCAAGTAGTTCATCATGTTGCTTCAGCTGGTCTACAAGAGAACCTCCTAGAAGCTGACTGGAGTGAACTTAAAGCACCAAAACCGGAGCTTAAACCTCTTCCCCATGGTGTAAGGTATGCCTTTCTTGGCTCTAATAACACCTACCCTGTCATTGTGAGTAGCCTACTCAATGAAAATGAATTGTCTAAACTTTTAATTGAACTTAAAAAGTATAGAAAAGAAATTGGCTACTCACTTGAAGATATCAAATGGATATCACCTTCTTTGTGTATGCATAAGATACATCTTGAGGATGAATCAATGACTTCTATAGAACATCAAAGAAGGTTGAATCCCAAGTTGAAAGATGTTGTAAAGAAAGAGATTCTGAAACTATTAGATGCTGGTGTCATATACCCAATTTCTGATAGTAAATGGGTATCTCCTGTCCATGTTGTCCCAAAGAAAGGTGGTATCACTGTCATTAAAAATGATAAGGATGAATTAATACCAACTAGAACCATAACAGGCCATAGGATGTGTATTGATTACCGAAAACTTAACTCAGCCTCTAGAAAAGATCACTTTCCATTGCCCTTTATTGATCAAATGGTTGAGAGGCTTGCAAACCATCCTTGTTATTGTTTTCTTTACGGGTACTAGGGATTCTTCTAAATCCTCATACATCCAAATGACCAAGAGAAGACAACATTCACATGCCCTTAAGGTACCTTCGCTTATCGAAGGATGCCATTCAGGTTATGTAATTCTCTAGCTACCTTTCAAAGGTGCATGATGTCAATATTCTCTGACCTCATTGAGGATGTAGTGGAGGTATTTATGGATGATTTCTCAGTGTACGGATCCTCTTTCTCTGCTTGTCTATCTAATCTATGCAGGTTCTTACAGCGATGCGAAGATACAAACCTCGTTCTTAACTGGGAGAAATGCCATTTCATGGTAAATGAAGGGATTGTATTGGGGCATAAGATCTCAGAGAAGGGTATTGAGGTATACAAGGCCAAGATTGATGTGATGGTTGGGTTAGGTCCACCCAAGACAGTTAAAGGCATTAGAAGTTTCTTTGGTCATGCTGGATTCTATAGAAGGTTCATCAAGGACTTCTCTAAGATTGCTAGACCATTGACCAAGCTGCTGTGCAAAGAAGCTACCTTTAGCTTTGATGTAGAGTGTCTTGAAGCCTTTAAGAAGCTGAAGAGTGAACTCATTAGTGCTCCCATTGTTCAACCACCAGATTGGAACCTTCCTTTTGAGATCATGTGTGATGCTAGTGACTATGATGTGGGGGCAGTTTTGGGCCAGAAGAAAGACAAGAATATTCATGTGATATACTATGCTAGTAGGACTCTTGATGAAGCTCAAATGAAGTATGCCACAACTGAAAAGGAGCTTCTTGCTATAGCATTTGCTTTTGAGAAGTTTAGAAGCTACTTGATAGGCTCCAAAGTCATTGTCTACACTGATCATGCAGCTTTAAGACACATTTTAGCTAAGAAGGATGCTAAACCAAGACTGTTGAGATGGATCTTGCTGCTACAAGAGTTTGATCTAGAGATCAAGGACAAACCGGGAGTTGAGAATGGTGTAGCTAATCATCTATCCAGAATGAGAGTGGAGTGTGGTATTCCCATTGAAAGGAACAGATTATGGCCATTAGAGAAGTTATGTGACCTTGTGAAACTAGGAAAAAGATTAAAGAGGTTAAGGCAACAGAAGAGAAAGAGCCTTGGTATGCTGATTTAGTGAACTACTTAGCCACCAGAAAAAAAAGCCTTTAAACCTTGAAGGATATGCTAAGAAGAAGTTCTACAAGGATGTGAAGAGTTACTATTGGGATGAGCCTTACCTCCATATTCTTTGCAAAGATCAGCTTTATAGAAGAGTAGTGGCTGAAGAGGAAATAGAAGGGATCCTTACACAATGTCATGGATCATCTTATGGAGGCCACTTTGTTACCTTCAAGACTGTTGCAAAGGTGTTACAAGCTGGGTTTTGGTGGCCACACATATTCAAGGATACACAAGACTTCATCTCAAGGTGTGATTCCATGCTAAAGAAAGGGAAACATCACCAAGAGGAATGAGATGCCTCAGAATCCTATCTTAGAAGTTGAAGTGTTTGATGTATGGGGTGTTGACTTCATGGGACCTTTCCCATCATCCTTTGGCAACAAATATATCCTTGTGGCTGTAGACTATGTCTCCAAATGGATGGAAGCTGTGGCTAGTCCTACAAATGATGTTAGAGTAGTCCTCAAGATGTTCTAGAGTGTGATTTTTCCAAGGTTTGGGGTGCCAAGAGTTGCTATAAGTGATGGAGGCTCTCACTTCATCAACAAGCTATTTGAGAGCCTACTTAAGAAGAATGGTGTTAAGCATAAGGTGGCAACTCCTTATCATCCCCAAACAAGTGGGCAAGTTGAAGTGTCAAATAGAGAAATCAAGAGCATCTTGGAGAAGATTGTAGGAACTACAAGGAAGGATTGGTCTAGCAAGCTTGATGATGCTCTTTAGGCTTATAGGACTGCTTATAAGACACCCTTGGGAACCACTCCTTCCCATCTTGTGTATGGTAAAGCCTATCACCTACCAGTTGAGCTGGAGTACAAGGCTCTATGGGCTGTTAAGCTACTAAACTTTGACATCAAGAGTGCCAAGGAGAAGAGACTATTTCAACTCCATGAGCTTGATGAGATTAGAACGGATGTCTTTGAGAACTAAAGGATCTACAAGGAGAGGACCAAGGCTTTTCATGACAAGAACATCCTGAAGAGAGAGCTCAAAGCTGGAGATCAAGTCCTTCTATACAACTCTAGGCTGAAGTTGTTTCCCGGGAAGCTCAAGTCAAGATGGTATGGACCTTTCAAGATTAAAGAGGTTAGGCCCTATGGAGCAATAGTCTTATGGGGCAAAGATGGAGGAGATTTTACAGTCAATGGGAAAGGGTGAAGCTCTACATGGGAACTACAACAGAGGAGGAAGGAATCTTTGTTCCGCTCTCCGATCCTATCTCCGCCTAGTCCAAAAAGAAGGAAAGTCAAGCTAGAGACTTAAAACAAGCTCAATTGGGAGGAAGTCCCATGTTTATCCTTGTACATATTCTTGCTTTATTTATCTTTTTAGGATTGTTTAATGTTGTGTAGTGAGTCTTTTCAGGATGTAGGTTGATCTGAAGGCCGAGAAGTCTTGATTGAGTACAAAAAGGGTGTAGCGACATAAGCTAGTCGCTAGGAGTGTTGGTGTCAAAAACCGTAATCTCTAAATCAACGTCTACGATAACTTCTGTAAAAGATGGAATCATTACTTTCCGCAAAAATCGTTTTATAAAACTTGAGAAATCATTTTATAAAACTCGAAGAATCATTTTTTAAAATCGAAGAATAATTTTATAAAAATCGAAGAATAATTTTATAAAACTCGAGAATCGTTTTATAAAACTCGAGAATCGTTTTATAAAACTCGAAGAATCGTTTTATAAAACTCGGGGAATCGTTTTATAAAACTCGAAGAATCGTTTTATAAATCTAAAAGAGATTTCCGAACAAAGGAAATCCACGGAAAGCTCAAAAGATCGTTATCTCGGAAAAGCGAAACAAGCGTCAATTACACGATCGTCCAAATTAAGCGCAAAACCGCAAAAAACCGAAACCGCCGTAAAACGCGAACTAGTCTCATCCCGACTAGTTCACCGTTGGGCAAACTAGAAGCTTCCCGACTAGTTCGCCCAACAGCGAACTAAGCCGGCTTGGCTTAGTTCGCCGTTGGGCGAACTAGTCCCGTCCCGACTAGTTCGCCGTTGGGCGAACTAGTCTCGTCCCGACATGGCCGTGTTCCGAACCATGGTCGAAATGTCTCCCGTTTCGTCTCGATCCGACTTATCATTCGAGTTTTACGATAAAAACCGTAAAACTTTGTTTTCTTGAAAAGAACTCGAGGAAATCGTATAAAATGGAAACGGTTAAACGAGACACCGAACATTGCCCAAACTATACGATTTATTCAAGATTTTTCGTTAAAATCATAAAAAAGGCGTTTTTAATAACAACGTCGAGTAAATCATAAAAATGCATTTTTAATAAAAACATCGAGTAAATCGTAAAAAACGGGAACGATTAACTGAGGAACGATCGTAGCTAAACTTTACGATTAACTCGGGGAATTTACTTAAAACGGCATCGGACCAGAAAACGATCTCGTACAAGGTCGGAAAACGGATTTATCACAAGACCGCCCGGGAGGTCCTAAAACGCGATAAAAGACCATCTCGCGATCTTAACGAAATCCAACCCAAAGATACGATAACGTTTTACTCGCAGAAGGAAGACAAATGTCAAGTTTGAAGATAAATGGCAAGTTTGAAGATAAATAGAAGATTTCCGCGGGAAAAAAGGAAGGATCGAGATATATGGAAGATTCCCGATATACTCGAATCCGGGCAAAATGGAAAGACTAAACCGCCTGGAAGAGGAATATATAAGCATGAGGCATAAGGCAAAAAGGGGGGATGAAAATCAGACCTAGAAAAGGCGGCTGCTAGCTTAGGAATTTAAGACTTAGCGTTTAGAATAGCAACCCAGATCCTTAGAACGTTTCAACGTCTAAGTTCTTCAATTCTCTTTTGTAACAGTTGTCGATCTCTTACTTAATAAAAGCTTTCACACAAATTCTTTATTCTCTATTCTTCGTTGTTCATCCTTGTTCTGTTAATTTCGTTTGTTTTAGTGATTTCCGCAGAGATCCAAGACCTCGGGAAAAGTAGGGTTTTCCCTAAGTTTCCATATTTAACGGAAAATCGACAGTGTGGATTTTGGTTCCCACAGTTTGGCGCTAGAAGGAGGGGGGGGGGTTGGATTCTCTTACACAATAATCGCTAGAATGAACGAGAAAAGACATGCCTAATCTGAACGGTGACGTCATCTCGTTCGAGAAAAGAGCAACGATTGATTCGATCAAACCTCTCAACGATCTTCTCGTTATCGAGCTGAGGATCCAGAATATGGATGTCGCGAGGATATTAGTTGATACCGGAAGCTCGGCTGATATCGTCTTCAAAAATAATTTCGAGAGAATGGAAATCGATCTGTCTAAAATCACGGAAAACGTAAGCCCGCTAGTAGGACTCTCGGAAGAGATCACCATGACCCTTGGAACGATCAACCTGATGGTTCGCGCCGGGAGCATAGTGAAAAACGTCGAATTCCAAGTCGTCGATCGACCCATGTCTTACAACGCAATTGTAGGGACACCGTGGTTAAATTTGATGCAAGCGATTCCGTCGACGTACCATATGTGTCTCAAGTTCCCGACTCTGTGCGGAATCGAGACTATATGGGGAAATCGGAGGACCTCGCAAGTTTGCTATGCCGCGGATTTAAAACGAAAAAATCTGCTGGTCGATGTTTCTTCCAAAAAGAAAAAGAAGTCGACGGCCCTCAACAACGCCCCTGAGCAAGATAAAACGGAACTCTTCTGGCAGTTGCGAGCCGCCGAGGCATTGGAAGGTAAACGCGAGCCAACCTGCGAACCTGTCATCTCAGTGTGCATCGACGAGAATTTTTCAGAACGCTGCATCAAAATCGGTGCAAACCTGAGCGAGACCTTAAAAGTCAAACTCCTGACATGTCTTAAGTGAAACTCGAACACGTTCGCTTGGACTGCGGAAGATATGCCAGGAATCGACATTAACATCACATGTCACGAAATTAACGTTGACCCAACATCCAAACCCGTCAAACAAAAAAGACGAAAACTGGGGCCAGAACGCGCCAAAGCGGTCAACAGCGAAGTCGGCAGACTCCTCAAAGTAGGATCGATCACGGAAGTTCGGTATCCTGACTGGCTCGCCAATCCCGTCGTCGTAAAGAAAAAGAAAGAAAAATGGCGAGTTTGCGTCGATTTCACCGATCTCAATAAAGCGTGTCTAAAAGATAGCTACCCGCTGCCACACATCGATCGTTTGGTCGGGGCAACCGCGGGAAACAAACTCTTATCTTTCATGGACGCCTTCTCGGGGTACAATCAGATCATGATGAACCCTGACGATCGGGAAAAAACCGCATTCATAGCTGATTGCGGAACTTACTGCTATAAAGTGATGCCTTTCGGCCTTAAGAACGCTGGTGCGACTTACCAACGACTCGTCAATCGCATGTTCGCCGAACAGCTCGGAAAAACAATGGAAGTGTACATAGATGATATGCTGGTAAAATCAATCGAAGAGCGAGATCATGTCGTGCACCTCCAAGAATGTTTCGAAAGGCTCAACCTTCATAACATGAAGTTGAACCATGCGAAGTGTCGATTCGCCGTTGCATCCGGAGAATTTCTAGGGTACCTCGTCACTTACCGCGTGATCGAGGCCAATCCGAAACAAATCACGGCATTGATAGAAATGGTTTCTCCCAGAACAAAACGCGAGGTACAAAGACTGACCGGCAGGGTCGCAGCACTTAACCGTTTTATCTCGCGATCAACGGACAAATGTCTACCTTTCTATGAAACATTAAAAGGAAACAAAAATTTTGAATGGTCCGAAGAATGGGAGAAAGCTTTCCAACAGCTGAAACATTACCCAGCTACCCCGCCAGTACTCGCAAAACCTGTAGAAGGAGAACCATTATTCCTCTATATCGCAGTATCAACGACCGCCGTGAGTGGCGTCCTTATTCGGGAAGAACGCGGCGAACAAAAGCCAATCTTCTACGTAAGACGCTACTGGACGCGGAGACGCGATATCATATTGGCTTTGGCCGTAGTCATGTCAGCAAGAAAATTGAGACCATATTTCCAATCTCACACCATCGTCGTGCCCACCTCGTTCCCTCTCCGCACCATTTTGCATAGTCCCAGCCAATCGGGAAGATTAGCAAAATGGGCGATCGAGCTGAGCTTGTACGATATTGAATATCCTGCAAAGACTTGCGCAAAATCGCAAGTACTCGCGGACTTCATAGTGGAACTCCCAACGGGAAGCACGTCCAACTAAGAGCCAAACTCGACTTGGATCCTATACGTTGATGGATCCTCATCCAAACAAGGCTCCGGGATCGGCATCCGACTCGCATACCCAACGGGAGAAGTATTGGAACAGTCATTCCAATTAATTTTCCACGCTTCGAACAACGAAGCCGAGTACGAGGCCTTGATCGCAGGACTATGATTAGCTCACGGTTTGAAGGTTCGTAATCTTCACGCTTACTGCGATTCCCAGCTAATGGTTAGTCAGTTTAGCGGAGAATATGAAGCAAGGGACGAGAGAATGGAAGCATATCTGATCTTAGAAAAAGATCACTAGGCGACGCGCCCGTAAAACACTGAACTACGAGACGGCTTGATCCCCTTAAAGGGTACGTAGGCATCTTGTCGCAAAACAAGACCAGCTGTCCCCCCTCGTTAAAAAGGGGGGGGGAATAGGTGAGTATATGTATACTCGTATACTCCCGAAATTTCAAACTCGAAATTTCTCGAACTTTTTCTTCAACCAACATATCAAAAAAAAAACGACATTCTGAATATAGCGAGACGTCGCCGATGTTCGGAAAACCGTTCCTCTCCCAAAATAACAAACATTCCACCCGCGACTATAAAACACACACAACTTCTTAATATATAATCCCTTCGCGAAGGTCTAAACTATGTAAACATCTCTCACTTAAAAATAGTTTGTTGCTGATCACAACAAACTCGCAACAGTCCTAAACAAACTTAAGTTATCTCGCACAGATAACTCTCGAACACCCGACACAAGGGTAATAGCGCTATAAAAGAAATCCAAACTTTTGGTCAGCACTGCCGGGCAACTTAGAAATTGTTCCCGGTGAGATGCTCGGTTCCAACCAGACGAATCGTATAAGCCGAGAACATATCGCGGATTCTAAATCGTTATGGAATCAGGTTAAAATCGCAACAGGCAAAACGAAAGCCGACTAGTCATCGCACAGCCACAGTCCGAAAGTAAACCTAGGTCTTGCCCTAAACCCAGCACACTGGTCGCTAACGTCTCAAGGAATGAATCGAGATCCTAAAGGCAGGTCTCTTCGTCTATATCTAAACGTTCACTCGATTTGTAAACATCCTAAAACGAGCAAACGAATAAGGCGATACCCTAAGGGAAAGGAATGCGAGATGACAACTCGTGGATCTCCCTCAATACCAACTCGAAGCAATAAGTTTAAACGAAAAACTGATTGTTCATTACGAAAACAAAAGTAGCCGAAGCAACAATGGATTCAAAGCCGTAAAAGGCCAGTCCCGAACAAATACAAAAGACATAGTCGGCCAAACGCATAAAGATCTAATTTTTAAAAGTCCCGTATGAGACTACATCTTCAAACATCCTCCGCACACGGAGCCTCATCCTCATCCATCGCATTACCTTCACCTTCGACAGCAATCTCCGAGTCGTCATTCTCGTCTGCATCAGGCTGAGGCACGTTTTCGGCAGCAAGAGCTGGATCGGACTCACTTCCCTCGACAGGAATAACTCCTTCAGTCACGCGGACAGCCGATTCCTCAAAACTCTTCATCTTGCGCTGAAGTCTGCGCAGCTCCGAAGCCTTGGACTTCTTTTCATTCTTCGCCTTGATTAGAGAGATCGCGGTCTTTCGAAGATCGCGCTCCAGATCGCTAATCCTAGACTCAATACCGAGACACCTCCGTGGAATGCACATCCTCTATCACCTTCAGTTTCCCCTCGAGCTGAGCGGACCTCTCCTGCGACTCAGCCAACTCCTTGGCTAAACGCTCAACTTCGGACCCACACTCTTTGATCATCCCATCGATCAACGAAACAAACTAGAAAAGCCAAGATAGACGGTAAGATACGAATTTAAAAAAAATATATATATATAGTCTTTTTAACGTATGCTTGCGAACCTGTACCTTGACACGCTGTTGCGACCTCGAAACCAAGCTTGGCGTCTTGCTAGACAAAGCTTCAGTCTCCGGACCCTTTGCGCCTCTCTTTCTCTTGGGAGCATCGGGGTTCGGACAAGTTCTTTTAGGGCCTTTGGCTGAAGCAGGCAGCGTCGCGCTAAGCGCTGGAAGCCCCAGAACAATCACCCTCTTGGCCTGAGGAGGAGGCCTCGGAATCGTAACCGGTTCGACCGCGGTAGGAGATGCAGCCGGTTCGACCGCGACATGAGTCGTAACCGATTCAACCACGGTGAGAACCGCAACCGGTTTGACCGCGGTAGGAGCCGCGACCGATTCTACCATGGTGGGAGCTACGACCGTTCCGACCTCAGCAGAAACAACAACATTTTCGGCTGCAACAAGGGGCGGAACAGCAGACAAACCCGACGGTTCAATAACAACGGCCATCGAGGATTTAACTATCGTATCCGTTGTTTCATCCAAAATAGCCTTGACCTCTCTCGAAAGAACAAATGGATCCACCGGGGGTACGCCACTCGACACGGCATCCTCCTCAGCATCGCTGCGGTCCGTCTCGTCTTGAAACAAGAGAAACTCGGAAATCCGAGCATCCTGCGAATATGTCATAGGGTTGTCACCAGATGGGACCTCATAGTTCGGTTGATCACCTTGGGAAAAAGACATCTTGAAATTTTTCTAGAGAGAAGTTGGAGAGAAACTTGAGAGATGGAAGATATGAGAAGTAATGATCCAATACTTATAGAAAAGAAGAGCTCGTACCTCGTAATAAGACAAATCGCAGCCGTAGATTCCGATTAAAGCAACTCCATTCGCTCGCAAAGACTTTCTCCAGAATTTGCGAGCTAGGGGGCTAACTGTTGGTGTCAAAAACCGTAATCTCGAAATCAACGTCTACGATAACTTCTGTAAAAGATGGAATCATTACTTTCCGCAAAAATCGTTTTATAAAACTCGAGAAATCATTTTATAAAACTCGAAGAATCTTTTTATAAAACTCGAAGAATCATTTTATAAAACTCGAAGAATCGTTTTATAAAACTCGAGAATCGTTTTATAAAACTCGAAGAATCGTTTTATAAAACTCGGAGAATCGTTTTATAAAACTCGAAGAATTGTTTTATAAATCCAAAAGAGATTTCCGAACAAAGGAAATCCACGGAAAACTCGGAAGAACAATATCTCGGAAAAGCGAAACAAACGTCGATTACACGATCGTCCGAATTAAGCAAAAAACCGCGAAAAACCGAAACCGCCGTAAAACGCGAACTACTCTAATCCCGACTAGTTCGCCCTACGGCTTAGAAGCTTCCCGACTAGTTCGCCCAATGGCGAACTAGTCTCGTCCCGACTAGTTCACCGTTGGGCGAACTAGAGGCTTCCCGGACAGTTCGGCAACCGGCGAGCTGGACCGGTCCAGCTCGGTTCGCCGTACGTCGAACCGACCATCCCGAGCCTCGATCTCCCGCATCCCCGATTCAATGCTTACGTCCTTCGACATGGCCGTGTTCTGAACCACGGTCGAAATGTCTCCCGTTTTGTCTCAATCCGACCTATCCTTCGAGTTTTACGATGAAAACCGTAAAACTTTGTTTTCTCAAAAAGAACTCGAGGAAATCGTATAAAACGGAAACGTTAAACGAGACACCGAACATTGCCCAAACTATACGATTTATTCGAGATTTTTCGTTAAAATCATAAAAAACGCGCTTTTAATAAAAACGTCGAGTAAATCATAAAAAACGCGTTTTTAATAAAAACGTCGAGTAAATAGTAAAAAACGGGAACGATTAACCGAGGAACGATCTTAGCTAAACTTTACGATTAACTCGGGGATATTTTAGTAAAAATGGCATCGGACCTGGAAACGATCTCGTACAAGGTCGAAAAACGGATTTATCGCAAGACGGCCCGGGAGGTCCTAAAACACGATAAAAGACCATCTCGCGATCTTAACGAAATCCAACCCAAAGATACGATAACGTTTTACTCGCAGAAGGAAGATAAATGTCAAGTTTGAAGATAAATGGCAAGTTTGAAGATAAATAGAAGATTTCCGCGGGAAATAAAAAGGATCGAGATATATGGAAGATTCCCTATATACTCGAATCCGGGCAAAATGGAAAGACTGAACCGCCTGGAAGAGGAGTATATAAGCAGGAGGCATAAGGCAAAAGGGGGGGACGAAAATCAGACCTACAAAAGGCGGCTGCTAGCTTATGAATTTAAGACTTAGCGTTTAGACTAGCAATCCAGATCCTTAGAACGTTTCAACGTCTAAGTTCTTCAATTCTCTTGTGTAACAGTTGTCGATCTCTTACTTAATAAAAGCTTTCACACAAATTCTTTATTCTCTATTCTTCGTTGTTCATCCTTGTTCTGTTAATTTCGTTTGTTTTAGTGATTTCCGCAGAGATCCAGGAGCTCGGAAAAATTAGGGTTTTCCCTAAGTTTCCATATTTAACTGAAAATTGACTGTGTAGATTTCGGTTCCCACAAGGAGCACTCACGGGATTGTCTAGTGACAACCCTAGCGGCATCAGCTGGTCGTTACAAAAAATTGGTGGATTTCTGCAAAATACTGTAGCGACATGAGTAGCGATAAGGTGATGTCGCTATGCTGACCATAGCGACATCACTGTAGCGATTTGTCTTAGTCGCTATGGGATCCCACGAGCTTTGGTAGCGGCATGCATAGTGACCATGTGAAGTCGCTATGGTTTCTGACTACGAAAAAAAAAAATTCCTAAGGGTCATAGCGGGTTGACATGTAGCGACTTCATCAAGTCGCTACACGGACCAGGTAAGTCCTCTTTGTTTTCGAAACCAGTATGATTTGAGTAAACCAACCCAATTCCTCACAAAACCGTACCAACCCGACACCCTTCTTCCCTAAAACTTCTGTCGAATCTCTCTCTCTCCTCATTCCCCCTCTACTTCGAAAATAATCCCTAATCCCTTCAAGAACACCCAACCCTAAATACATCAATTCTCCACCAAATTCGCTGATTCAAATTGCTATCTTCTAAAAATTCACTTCTCTATCATTCCCCCAACTCATTTCATCCTAATTCTAACCGGTATGAAGATTTCATAAGGATTTGAAAAGAGTGAAAAAAATTTCAACTTTTTGAAAATTGTGGCATGTTCGATTTCTTACTCAATTCTTGTTATCTATACTATTATATGCTTGATTGATGAGTTGGGTTCATGAATTTCGTGATAAATATGCCAGAATTGCGGATTTGAAATTTATGGTTCTTGGTGTTCTTGAGAATTTCAAAAATTTGGGCATTGTGGTTGATTCTTCTTAAGATAATTGTAGTCACTTATCATTTGGATACAGATTATGTTTGGTAAGTTTCGTTTGGAATTAAACTCATGCAATTTTGAGTGTTTGATTTCAGGTACCATTCAAAGGGGAGAACTAGATTACAAGCTCAAGACGCAAGTGACGACTCACCAGAGAGGAGACTTCCTACTGAAGAGATAGAAGAGGTTCCTCAGGCTGAAGCTGATAGTGAGAGTGAGGAAGAGACTCTAGTGAGGAAGGGAAAGGAACCTAAGGGAAAAGGGAAGAAGATTGCATTGGGTCCCCAAAGAAACTGTAAAGCTCAACCAACAAAGCTGCAGGTGCTAGCTCACCTCCGCGAGGGTATCACCTGGAACCCTACTAGATTCCCGGACCCATTGTTCCTTCGAGAAACCGAGCTATATGACGGGGTCTTCACTATGCTTGAGAGGATGGGACTGAAATCACTCCTTACCATGGAAGCCCAACCATTATACGAAGATGCCTCTTGTCAGCTCCTTGCTTCTTTAGAGGTGTTTTGTTTCTGTGAGGAAGACGCTAAGTTGGGATATGGAAGGAATCAGTTCAAGGTGAAGAAAAAGCTCTACAAGGAGATCGGAAACATCATGGGACTTGAGGATAATGTCACACCAATGGTTCCTAATGCTCGTGGCATTGGAGATAAGGTCTGGCCTATCATTAGAGGAGGCGGTGTTCGTCACGCTCAAAAGAACAAGGCGACCAGCATCCGAAACCCGATCGTCCGATATGTTCATCGCCTTTTAGCCAACACTGTTTATGCTCACCGTGACTCGGGTTTTAGACGATGAGTTGAGTTTGATTGGACTTGCGCTTGAGACTTTGTATGGGAAAGCTGCCTTGTATGGAGAGGATGAGGATTATTTCTTCGGGTTTGGAAGAGTGGATTCTTTGTGAAGAGGCTACAGTACTTCAAAGGATGGGATTGGACTAATCATGATTCTACACCGCATTTGAATGTAGGCAGACTGATTACTCCATTGTTGAAGGCAGCGGGTGTTCCTCTTGGAAATGAAGTTAAGGGTCCCCAAGCTCCTTTGTTTATGGATGGTCCTTACATAAAGAAGACAAGGTTTCTCTCTGGGATGTATAATGACCGGCACGTCTACTCCTTTGACTTGGATGGCCACTTTGCTGAGATTTTTTTGCCTTGCCCGCAGCTGGTTGTGATATCTCGTAGGACCTCCATCACCTTTGATATCCCTTACCACCGTCAGCTTGGGAACCATGGCCCGCTTGGTATTGTTCCGAACAGGCGCAAGCAAGCTGCGAGGCAGCTTGGTGCTGGTTCGTCTTCCTCAGCCGCTGCTACTTCCGCACATGATCCTACCGCAGCATCTTCTTCACGAGCTGCTCACTCTATGGCCCCCCTCGATATTACTTTCAGCAATATACAAAACCTCTACCTCCAGGCCCTTTGAGAGATGCTCATGAGTACATCGGAAAGCTAGAAGGGTGGAACATGATTGAGGATATGACCATTTTCAAACTCAAAACCAAGTACAAGGCTCTTAAGAAGACAGTGAAGAAGAATGCTCAAACTTCAGCCAGGTTATTCAGGAAAGTGGGCGAGGTTTAGCTAACGCGGGAATAGGAGGATGTCGAGCAAGTGATTTCGATGTGGCTAAACCTCCGGCCCCGAGGCGTCCTCACCGGCTCTCCACACACCGCCAGCACCACAAGAGGAGGAACCCGTCTCCTGTCCGTGGAGATTCTGGGAATGAATCCCCTTCCATGGATACCTCTTCAGAAGAAGAAGGAGGTGACGAAGTGATTAGTCAGCAAGCTGGGAGAGGAGCTGCACTTATGTTGATAGAGTCACACGAAGAGGGAGACGGGACTGATGAGGTTAACGAAGGAGATCAGGCAGATGTAGAAGAAGAAGAAGCTGCGGAGGATGACGATGAGGCCACTTCCTCAGATTCATCATGAGGTATCTCCACACCTTTATCTTTGTACATAATCATTTCTTTTTCCTTTTATTTATTTTCGTGACCTCCTCCTTTCTAAGTCACACAAGAGACTTTGTGATTCAAGTTTGGGGGAGGGATCAAGTTTCTAATGTTTACTTTTGTTTTGTTTTATTGAGAGCCATGCATTGTAGATACTTATTTGCATAGAAAAACCAAAAAAAATTGAAAATTTTCAAAAACAACAAAAAGAAACATGTAGTTGCATCATTTGCATTTCCTTTAGATTGAGTCTTGCATTGTAGATACTTATTTGCATATAAAAACCAAAAAAAATTGAAAAATTTCAAAAACAACAAAAAGAAACATGTAGTTGCATCATTTGCATTTACTTTAGATTGAGTCTAGAGCATATAGGTTGCATTCATATGCATTGGGAGCAATGATTTTAAAATACTTTGTCAAGAACATTTGTCTAAAGCTTAAAGTGACACCCTAGTTAAACATAGCAAGTAGCTTAAGTATCTTTTGAAAGCCTTGCACGCTTCGAGCCTTGAAAACTCTTCTTGAAACTTGTTTGCTTTCTTGAGATTGACTTTGTTCTTAAAACCAACTCCAAATTGAACTTGAAGTGAATAAACTTAAATTCTCTTACAAATGGTCACTTGCATACTTAGTCATGGATCATACACATTTGGGTTATCTTATCCACTTTACCACTCTTTGTTAAACCAAATGGCACTCCCATACCCATTAAACCCTTGCCATTCCTTGAAGCCAACATTAATTTTCTTGAGAGAGGTTTTTTTGTGAAAGCTAGTCATGTGAAAAATCTTGAGAGTATTAGGAGCGACAATGGTTTGTTCTTATCTTATGCTAGCACTAGGACCTCATTTAAGCTAGCACTTAGGATGGTTATTGGGTTTGTAAGTTTGATTTTGATCTTGGGATTAAGAGGTGAAAAAGAAAATGAAAAGAGTGAGCCAAAAAGAGTAAGAAAAAATAAAAGAAAACCACTAGGGATAAAAAAAAAAAAAGAGAGAAGATGAAAGCTCTATAGTCCTTTAGTATAATCCCATTAGAAATTAAAGAAAAGAAACAAAAAGATTTGGGATAGAAAAAGAAAAGATAAGATAGGAGTAAAGAGCTAAATGAGAAAGTGTTGGAAAGAATCCCTAGTTGGTTAAAAAAAAAGAGGGAAAAACATGTGAACATTGGGTGAGTGATGAAAATAATGGAAAATTGGTGATCTTTTGGGTTTTGGAGCTTGAAAAAAAGAAGATAAGAGCTAGATATCATTTAGGAAAGGGGTAGAATGATGAGAACAAGTCATTGTATGCATGAATTGCTCCTTTTCTTAGATAAATTTTGCATAATGATCTAGCTACTATTTTTGAGAGTAAGTCACCATAAAAATTGCATATGAACCCCTTTTGTTTCACATTAAACCTTTTTTTCTCACCAAGCCAAATGATTGAGATCATGTGCCCATTTGTGAGGCTTCACCTTGTGTGTGTGTGTATGAATGAATGTGAGGGTTAGTTGAAGGAACTTGTTGATTAAAGAGTATTGCGTCTTGTTTAAAGGCACAAGAGTATTGTGATAGGTCTAGAGAAGCTGGAGTACAATAAAATAGTATGCTCATGCTATTTGCTATTTTTCCTTTGGATGTTAAATTGAGTACTAAGAGGTGTTTCTTTTGGTTATGAGCTCCCACTTTCAAACCTCTCCTCCTATGATTTTTTGAATGTTCACTTGAGGATAAGTAAAGAACAAGTTTGGGGGAGTTGCTATCTTGTGTATTTACATGTTTTTAAGCTTCATTTTAGCTTTCATTTTAAGTTTCTAGATACATTTAGGGTGCATTTAGGTTGCATTGCATCACTCTTGTCTAAATCAGGTGTAGGAGATCTCTTGTAATGATTTTGGAGATATAGGAGCTGTTTTGGAGTCAATTTGGGAGATTTGTGCTCGTTTCACGTCATCAGCTCAAGTGCCATAGCGACGCCAGCGTAGCGACTTGCCTAAGTCGCTTTGAGCACCGTCGAGCTTCCATAGCGACATGTGTAGCGGCTTGCCTAAGTCGCTACGGAAGTGAAGGACAAAACCTTCGACACTGATCAAGTGCCATAGCGACATCTTCGGAATGACTTGTCTAAGTCGCTATGAACACCCTCGAGTTTCCATAGCGGTATGTGTAGCGACCTGGAGATGTCGTTACAAACTTTCAAGACCGAAGCTCAAATTCGACAAGTATCATAGCAACCATGGCGTAGCGACTTCGTCAGGTCGCTATGAACCCCCACGAGCCAGCATAGCGACTACCGTAGCGACTTGGGTTGGTCGCTACAGATCCTGAAGACGCGACCAACCCGTAGGGACCAGAGCATAGCGGGATAGCCATGTCGCTATTACAGAAACATTCTGTTTTTTATTTGATTTGCCCTACTTATTTTGGGATTAGTATAAATATCCTTAAACCTTATTTTAGGGATCTTATCTTGTATTTATCTCAAAAACTAAGTACTATTTGGTGAAAGATCATAACTTTATCTTATTTTCATCTTATTCTCTTAAGTTTGTTGAGTAATCTTGATCTCTAATCATATTTAACCAACAATCAATCATTGTTGTTAGGTTAATCATGTGTATTAGTGAGTGGATCCATTTTAGATTCATGGGATAGGTTGGTAAGGGTGATTAAGTGTAGATCTAAGGTGTTAGGAGTTAGAACTTTGTGTTTCCTTGTTAGTTGAGTGATTTTAATGTTTTATTATTGTTGGCCTCTTTAATCATGATCATTAGCCATTTACCACTCATAAGGTGTTTGTTTAAATGTCTGAACGAACTCATCTAGCTTTAAGACTACCTAGCCAATGATCATTTGTATCTAGGAAGTTTTAGATAGTTATTAAACTTAATCCTAATGATTGCTTGAATTAATTAAGCCAATGACCATTTGTGTTTGATTAATGAAAGCAAATGAACACTTGTCTAGAACTAGAATTTGCTTAGTTATGTTGTTTAGACTTAAGGAAACACTTTGATTGAAGGCTTGCCATTTCTTAGATTGAAACTTGATCGCCTAAACCAAATACCTATTCCCATTAGTCTTATCTTCACTAATTGAGAGAAAGCTTATTACTTGTTGCATTTTGTATTGTTCTTAAATCATTTCACAGACTCTAAACTGATTGTATTTAGATTAAGCATAGCTTGTAATCTCTTTGTTTCAAAACACTTAGACTTTGAATTGACATCTAGAATAATTAGGAATAACCTCGCCTTGCATCGTAGTTTGAAGATTTTTAATGATCGAAGAGAAGTAGTAATTTCTCTCATTTGAAAACAAGAAAGATAACGAGAGAATGTATTTACTTCTTATCCATGCGACCCAGATGGATCAAGACCTGACATTGCACCCCCAAAAACATTAAAACACAGGTCTCATTCCAAGAATTAATGGACCTTAATCCCAAACAACCTTCAGATTTAGAAACTTAGATGTCATCCCAAGAGATTTTGGCTCCAATCGACATCCCCACTGTTCCATGCCATACAAATGAGCTACATAGTCTATTAATTTTCTTCATCATAATTTGAGGGAGAAGAAATGCGGACATCCAAAATCCAATAGTCCCAAATAATAACTAAGGAGATAAAAGAGTATCTTCCTGCCATAGTTAAAGATTTTTATGTCCAAGAAGAAACTTTCCTTTTAATTTGAACTAGAACTTGACCCGCACACCCGTGCGGGTTTATTTTTACATTTTTGCAAATATATTTATTTATTTTATATATAATAATATATAATTTTAAAATATATACATGTATTAAATTCTTGTTTATCTATGACATTTTTAAGCATTAATGATAATTGAAATCAGTATTTAAAAACGTTGACTATATGTTATTAAATGGTCCAACGTGATTGAATATGTAAATTATAGTTATTATGCACTTCTAATATTTTCATATTTAAACTTCTATATTTTTAGGAAAAAAATATCAGTAGCATAAACTGTTATATGAGAAAATCTAGGGGATATCCAGAAATGATTTTGTATTTAAAATTAATAAACAATTTAAGAAATATATTAAATTAACTGAAAAGATAACATTACTAAAAATTAGGATTATTAATAAATATAATGGCATTGTTGTGTAAATAACTTGAAAAATTAAGGGGTATATTTTATTGGTACTTCTATTTTAATAAGATAGATTAGAAACAGATCATAATCACAAGGCTCCATTTCTTCGAATATAGAGTAAACCAAGATATCGAATGTGGAGAGAAGCTTTTTTTTTATCCGAAACGGGTTTGCATCAATGCTAATAGTGGATATGCCAAATCACAATTGAAGAGCGGAGTCTTCTAAATATTCACAGCCTATCTTGACATGTTGGATGGATCCTAAAATCCACTCAGAAAATAAGGTTAGGTTTTTCGGTTAATTGTATGGAAATGAAGAATTCGCTAGGTTCCTTGAGCTCCATCCTGTATTGATTACCATGCCTTTACAATGGGAGGTCCTTTGAACTATGTGTCACATTGATTGTGTTTTTTTCTCAAGATAAGAAGTCTCCAATCTTCGTCCAATGAACAAGATTTACGAGCTTGCCATCAATGAGGTGAAATATGTTATGAGCTGCGCTTTTAGAAAGATTTCCAACGTACCATTATCATGATCAAGCCAAACGTAGTTCTTAGGTAATATCTTGCATGTGTGATTGCCCGAGAGAGCTCCTTTTTTAGCTAGTCGCCTCGATCTCTCCTTTAGCTAAGAAGCTAAGAGAGAGGTTACTTCTTTAGATATGAGATTAAGTATTTCTTTAATCTAGGAAGCTAGGATTAAGGTCTATTCTATAGATATGAGATTAGGTCTCTCCTATAGCTAGACTTCTGGGAGAGAGCTCTCCTCTACAGCTACTCGATTAGGTTTCCAGCTCTCCAGGTCATCGTGTCTCCAGTTCGCCACCTCCCCAGGTCATCAACTCTCTAGGTCGTCAGGTCATCATGTTTTCAAGTCGCTAAGTCGGCAAGACAGCTAGGCGATTTGGTAGCTACACCTCTTGGAAACTAGGCAGTTAGGCAGCTAGACATTTAGGAGCTAGGCATGATGTCATTTAGGAAGCTAGATAGCTAGGAGCTAGGAACCAATTAACTAAATGATAACAAGTGCAAATGAAGGATATAGAAAGATACGAATGATGAACAGAAGACTTCCCTTTGATTATGAATATGTGGATCTTATATCGGAATTGATGATGAAGGGGTGGAATCTTCTCCTCTATTCATTTTCCTCTCTTTTCTTCTCTTTTCCTCTCATGAAGAACTCCCTTTTAGCTAGATTACTCTCATCTTTCTATATCTGATTTCTAGGTGGAGACATTGTCATTTATAGCTATTAATTGGAATAAATTGTAATATTAATGACCATTCAATACCATTGACCAAGTCTGTTGATTTGACCAAGACTTAGTCAAGGTTTTGACTTGACTTGGGCTCCATGGATATGAGCATTCGATCTTTAACGGGATTCTGAGAGATGTTAAGAATCGGATATTCGGGCCGAACTTGCATTCATTACATGAAATATTGGTTTTGATAGCAGTAGAGGATATCGTTGTTTTGTCTTTCTGCTATAGTTGACATACTCCATAACTTTAGATAGCGTTTGTGAAAACGCAAACGCTATGTTTCGTTGGTCCGATTTTAATTCTACAAACGTTTTTTATAAATATGGTATACATAGCACTATCATTTTTAAAACGCTATGCATCACTATGGCTAAAAATAATTTATTTTTCCTCTCATCCTCATTACACTTTTCCTCCACTCTATTTCATTTATCAACTTTCCAACAACCCTAAACCTAAAACTATAAAATTAAAATATATACTGTACACGCAGCATACTACTTTCCAATTCAAGTATCGTCCTATTATTCTTTTTTGCTACTCCATTTTGTTGAATGGTTCTTGGCACCGTTAACTGTCTTTGGATGCTATTTTCTTCACAATACTTTAAAAATTCCTTAGACATGAGTTCTCCTTTTTGCCGGATCTCATAAATTTGATTGTAAGATCACTTTCCTTCCCAACATGAACTTTGAAACTCTTGAAAAGTTTAAACACTTCTGATTTTTGTTTTTGTTTTTGTCACTGACACTTCTGATTTTTCTTAAACCCATGTTTTTCTTGAAAATCCATCAATAAAAGAGAAGGAAGTAGCTACTCTTACTGAGTGAACTTGGTTTGATCGGGCCACATACATCTGTATGTATGAGTTCAAGTGGCTTTCTTGCTCTTGTCTCTGACTCCTTTGCAAAACTCATCTTCAATTGCTTTCCAAGTAAACACTCTTCACACACTTGATTTGTTTGGTTGATGGAAGGTAATCTTTTCACCATCTTTTTCTTAAAAAGTAGTTCTAAGCCTCAAAAGTTAAGATGCCTAAATCAAAAAGGCCAAAGCCAAGATTCATCCTTGTATCACATCTTAAGACATTGTGCAATGTCATTTTTATGTTTAGGACAAACATTCTATTGCTTGAGATTGACACCTTTGTGATGAGATTATTTTCATTATCTCTTAAAGAAAGACTATTATTGTTTAGTCGAATGTAATAATTACCTTTCTCTAAGATTTTCCTATGCTGAAGATGTTGGTTTTCATGCTTGGAATGTAGTAAAACATTGGAAATGAATTGATGATCTCCACTCTTCTAACGGATGAGAATTCTCATTTCCTTTACCTTTCACATCCATCTTTTATTCATCTTCCAAAGCCTCATTGGTTTTCACCGACTTATTAAGCTCCACAAACATGATTTTATTCCCACACATGTCGTTGCTTGCACCACTATCAAGCTACCACTTGTGAACCTCATTTGGTTCATCCTTCTTGTAAGCCATCTATAGCATATCTTCTCCTTTACTCCTTTCTTAGCTTCAACATAGTTGGAATTCTCTTCAACTTTATTGTTGTTTGGAGTTTTGCATTCAGAAGCATAATGTCCGAACTTCCCACAACTATATCATTTAGTGCTTGATTCATCGTACCTTGATTTTGGATTTCCTCTTCCACCACCTCTTGATGAATTCTCTCTGCTTTGGTTGACGTTGTCTCCAACCTCGTCATTTACACCACACCTCGTCCTCGGAATCACCATCACCTCATCTCGGATTGTTTCAGCCATTTTTTTATTTATTAATTCTCGTTTTGTAAACTTGCTCCACAATATGTTCTTCTTCTTCTTATTTTCTTCATAAGCTTGTAGTGATCCAAGAAGTTGCTCCATCTTCATAGTCTCGAAGTCTTTTGTCTCATCAATCACGGTAACAATGTGCTCTAATTTTGAATAAAAAGATCTTAGACTATCCATGATTCTCACCTCATCTAACTTCTCACCATTTCTCTTTAGGTTATTGTAACTGTCAAGACACTTGGCAAGTAATCTGAGATGAGTTCTCCTTCCTTCATTTTTAATTCTTCAAATTCTTCTCTTAGAGTTTGAATTCGTATCTTCTTAACTTGTTCCGGTCCCTTGAAGAATTCTGGATCTTCTCCATGCTTCTTTGGACGTTTTTGTTCCAGCAACATTCTCAAATGTATCTTCATCTAATCCTTGATAGATTAAACATAAAGCCTTCTTGTCTCTCTTCCTTGAATCTCTCAAACAATCCTTTTGAGTTTGAGATAAACCGCCATCATTCACTGGTTCAATGAAGTCTTTCTTGATGATCTTCCACACATCACGTGTTCCTAAGAAAGCCATCATCCTAAGACTTCAATTGTCATAGTTGCTCTTTGTGAGTAATGGAACTTGGAAAGAAACACTACTATTTGCCATCTTAAAAAGGATCTTGTAGCTCTAATTACACTTTGTTAGAAGGAAAAAATAGAGATGAAGAAAGTGCTTTAAGTGTTTGAAAAGAAAGAAAATTTATGATGAAGAAATCTTAAGATTTCTTAGTACTCGGATGATTCTTGCAATTATACAAAATAAAAGGGCGGGGGGTGTATATATTATAACCTCCAAAATACAAAATATTTTAAATATTTTAATTCTAAATTTAGACAATTCTTATCCTAATTATCTAGATTTTTATCATAAAGGGGTAGAAGATTATTTTAGAATTTGAGTTAAGTTTGGGCCAACACATGATTAGTGATTTGTTAATCCAATAATGTGATTTAAATCAAGTTTACTTTTTAACATCTTTCACTTGTGCGTGAGTGACCATTGTTGAGTTTTGCAACAAAGAAAGTAAACATAGAAGCCAGAGTAATGAAAACAAATGGTTGTCGTCTTTAAACGATCATGGTGGAAGTCAAAGTAGTTCTCCAAATGCAGTAGTCGTAGATTCTCCAAATGCATTGATTTTATGAATATCACAATTTGGGATTGCGGTTGTGGAATCAAAATTCCAGCAAAAACCGATGAAAGAAAGGAACTGGAAGCAGCTGAGCCAATGCAATAGCAAAGGTTGAATATTTTCCTGTTAATCTTCCATCATACATGATATTATACTTTGTCCCAAAATATATGTTTACTCTTGTGATGGTTTCTTGGAATTTAAGGAATTAGTTGATTCTGATGATTGCTTCTTTAATGTATCTTCTACTTGTTCTTCTTGACTTGTGAATCTTTTGTTCCTTCATCTTGGAGAGCTTGTCTTCGGAGATCAGAGTACATGGATGATGGATCATGAATCGCTCTTTGCTTGAATTTAGCTTTCCCTCGCAATTTTCACAACAATGTATTCATTGGTCAAAGACAAAGCAGATGCTGCCTTTCATCTCACAGAATAACTCAAGGATAATTTATCTTTAAAGGGAACCGGACAACATTATTAACAAAGGTGTAGAAATTGTTACAAACATATCAAACGCCATCAAATAACGAAAAAGAAAAATTGAGCGAAAATAGATTTAAACTTAGACTTGGTTTATGAACGAAGCCAAACGACGTACCATCTCCCCAGCTTCATCACAATCAGGCTCAAAAATATGAAACACATGATCTTTCCCTTTAGTCTCCAGTATCTCAGCTTTACCTCTCCATTTGCTCTTCACCAATCTCTCATAATACATTTTCCCTCTTTCTCTCAAAATATCTTTCTCTGCCACAGTAATCATCACTCTCTCGCACCCCAACTCTTCAAGATCCGGTGACCCATCCGCAAACGGGTTGATCCACGGGTCATCGGATCCTTTCCCGGACGGGCACACAAATCTCCACCATCCGTCTACCATTTGTTTCCTCGCTTCGTCTGTGACCTCTGAGCCAATCGGTTGCGTTCCCCAGAAATACGGATGGATCATTCCGATGCCTTTGATTTTCACAGTCTGGTCCGATTGTCTGGCTCGGAACGCGAGGTGGTGCGAGATATTAGCTCCAGCGCTATCTCCAGCTAGGAAGAACCGGTTGAAATCGGCGTAGTCGTTGATCCATGGCTCGTTTCCGGCTTGGACCCCTTGTAGTGCGTTCCATGAGTCTTCGTACACGGTAGGAAGTGGATGTTCTGGTGCTAATCTATCCAAATATCCA
This sequence comes from Eruca vesicaria subsp. sativa, assembly GCA_932364175.1. Taxonomy (NCBI): domain Eukaryota; kingdom Viridiplantae; phylum Streptophyta; class Magnoliopsida; order Brassicales; family Brassicaceae; genus Eruca; species Eruca vesicaria. The sequence goes on from CAKOAT010341820.1 coordinate 504,369, forward strand.
AAACATAACGAAACATCAAATTTCTTTTTCTAAACCTTTTTCTTCTACAATTTTGGAGTTAATTATGTTAATTTTCAATATCGAATCCGAACTGGTTTTGTGTAACCGGGAAAAAAAATGAATTGAATAAACTGAAATTTATAAGTAGTTATCTCTTGTATAATTTTTATTATGTTGTATGTATCAAAATAAATAAATATATATCATAACACTAACTATTTGTTTTAAATTTAATTTGTTTGTTTGAATCAAACCAAATAGAGCGAAACAAAAATAATACTAAACCAAAACAAAACCGACATAGAGTTGGTTTAAAAGTGTTCAATTTGAATTTTTGGTCTGTTTTGATTTGGTTTTGGTTTGGGTGTTTAGTTTATAACAATAAAACTAGATATTGACCCGTGCGCCCGCACGGGTGTAGTTCTCTTGTCAACCTACTTGTGTAGTTCATTTAAAAAATTATCTTTAAAAAAAAAATATTTTGAGGTTGGTGGGTATCCGCAGTTTAAATTCGACTGATCCACACCCATTCCACATAAAATATACTAAACCCGCACTCTCCTCACATATTTTCAAAATATGTTTATTTTTACTGGTCCTCCAGTGAGTCAAATAGGACGGAATCCATGTGTAAAGAATCAAATTCACAACCTTAATATAAATAATCATATAAATTATATTTTAAAAATTTAATGTGAAATATAAAAACTACAATATAAATTGGTGCTTGAAATTGGGCTTTGTATTATATTTTTTATATATATTGAAAACTTTTTTTATAATCGCTATTGGAAAATATTTTAGTAAAAATCAATTTTTAAATATATTTATATATATTAGAATCAAAATATTCTATAAATTAGTTTTAAATTATTCTTTTGATTTGAAATATGTATATAAAGTTTAAATTTTGTATTATGATTATTTTAAACAAAAAATATTTTAGGTAATTAGATTAATCCATTTGCATATATTATAAAGCTTGCCCAAATAGATAGTTTATTATAAGAATTTTAATTTTCTTAATAACTAAACCCATTTTGTTTTTAAAAAGCCCATGTATTTTTAATATACTGCAATCCATTTTGCCAAACAATAATATATTCCTTTTATAAAATGTTATTCTTGTTCCCAAACAACTCTCAAATGTACTTCAACTTTAATAATATAGATGAATTGATTATCCTATTAAAATCATATCTATTTAGTTTACTTCGTATTGAATATCATCAATTTTAAAATATATAGCCAAAATTAAATCATATTCTCTATTTCAATTTGGTTTGAATCGGTCCAGTTTTATTGGACCATAACATTCTATAGTTAAATTTATTAACCGGACTATTCACGAATTCCCACGATTTACAGTCTTGTCCAAAGAAAAAAAAAGGTCAACCTAATAATATGGTAGTCGAGTTAAATGTCTTGACCCGACTGAACTAGTAAACCTTGGTCAAACAATAAGTCAACTTAAACTGGATTGATTTACCTGTAATTGACAGACACGGCGATGATGTTGGCATGCGCGACGAGTTTGTTAACGCTGGTGTGGTAATTGGGTAGGGAGGCAGAGGCGATAAGAAATGCGCCGCCATGGAAATAGAGCACGAGCGGAAGCTTTTGGTCGGGTTGAATCGAGTCAGGTCTGTAGATTCGGGCTGATAAACAGGTTTTAGAATCAATGATGATATCTTTAGATAATACCCCGGTTTCTGGATCTAAACCAGGTGGACAAATCTCGGTTCCGGCTAGTCTCTCTAACGTTCCGTCGCTGTGAACAACTAACCATGGAAGCACCTCCAAGGATACTTGCTTCTTCGTTGATTCCATGAGTGAGAGAGAGAGAGAGCCAGTTTATTATTGTATTTGTTTGGTAGAAATAAAACAAAGAGAATGATAAGGGTAATTTGACTTTATAACCAAAAGAATATATAATTAGGTAAGTAATCATATCAATAAGATGGTTAGGATATTCTTCTATATATTATGTATAACTGATATGTCACCCCTACATGTATGATGTATCTGTGAATATGTAATATTATTTGTTTTTCTTCTTTCTTTCTTTCCCCACTAATCTTAATTCTCTTAAATTTTCATGTAAAGAGTTATTAGATTTTATATATTTTCCATCAACAACTACAGATTCTTTCTACTTATAAAATGCTTAGAATTTTTTAAAAGATATATCTATATATATATATATATATAGTTTTTTTATTACGTAAAGTAAAATTTAAATATATACTATAATACCAATCATTTATGCTCAAACCCGTGTTTTTTTATTCTTTTATATAATGTGCGATAACAATCTAAGTTCTACACTGGAGAATTAGATAAAAAGTGTTTAATATATAAAAAGATGTCTAATTCTATTAGTACGAAACCTTTTAGGAAGAAAATCAAAAGTAAATCCATGCGGACTTGCTTTTTAGATCCAAAGTGGACAATATCATACTAATCGGATAATAAAGAGTTGGACATGAGCTTTCGCAATTCCAATATATAACTGATATAGAATAAAAATTTATATTAAGTATTTATATTCTTCCAACATATAACTGATATTGAATAAAAAATTATATTAAGTAAATATAGAATATAAATTTATATTACAGTCTCCCTCTCTCTCTTTCCTTCTCCTTTCCCCTTTCTCTCCCTCTCCTTTCCCTCTTAGAATCTACTAGATCATTTCCCCGGGCTACGCCCGGGTTTTCCCACATATTTAAATTAAATTTAACTATTTTATAATTTGTATTTGAGCATATATTTTTATATTTAGACTATTTACACTATATAAAATATCAGAAAAACTTTATAATTTTTATTGCTTTAGGTGACTACAATTTTAAAATTGTTAACATTCATTTTTTTTCATTGTCAAAAAATACATATAAGCTGGTAAGCATTTCGAATATTTTTTTATTAGTCTTATTAAGCTTCAATTATTCTTTTATAAGTTTAAAAGAGTTCCAATGAAAATGTGATTAAATTAATATATAATTATAACTTTTGTTTTAACATTAAAATCAACAAATGTTGATTAATTTGAGTTGCATTCTTCTAGACTCAGAAGCTCATAGATTAGGAATCAATTCTTGTGAGTTTTTTCTTTATCTATATATGTATCATATATCTCGTTTTAGATGAAGATAAATCATGAATTATATGTACTATGTACGATTTAATTTAATTGTACTGATATTTTTTTTTTTAATTGGTGTTTCTTGAAAAAAAATTTTCTTGTTTTGCATATTTGTTTTTTCTTTAGAAAGAATGTATGTACTATAAACATATCCTTGTTTTTAATGTAATTATGTGTTGGAGAATATTATTTTATATGTATATTTTAAAAACACAAGAAATATTATATTGATTTTATACATGTAAACCATTTTCTGAAGCTAAATACTTGTTGGAAGTTAATATAATTTGCTGAAGTTCCACATCTTCGTTGAAGTTCCGGTTAGAAAATTAATAAGAACAAATTATCAGTGTCACTGAGTTGGATCTTGGCAAGAAACAATGATAAAAAGAAAAATACATGAATATCAGTAAATATTCAAATCAAAGCTGAGCAATGACATTTTCAAATTGCGATGAACTATAGTCACAACTAAAAGTAAATTTTACAAAAAGAACACATTCATATGAACACTTCTTCCCTAGGTAGTACGAAAGCTTCATCAAACATTTGCTTCTCGTTTCGAAACCGTAATTAGAATCAGAAGCTTATGAAAACTTTCAAAATCTCGTTCCCTAAATAAATCCTAAATAATGACATTACACTTCCATTTTGGAATCACTTTTCGGTTTCTAAAACCAAATGCTATAAATAAATAAAAATATAATATATAAATTAGGTTATTACGTTTTTAATATTAGATTAAATTCAAAGATTAATAGTATTGAAATAGAAAAAAATATGCATACATTAAAAATAATAGTAGAAATTATCTTTGAGCACAATAGTTTTTAAGATATATTATATTCAAATATATTTTGTAACTTATTTACGAAATATTAATACAATTAATTTGATTAATTGAATAATATGTTATTATGAACTTATGATTTACATCGAAATTATAAAATGACACTTATTTTAAAACGAAAAATTTATTTTATAATGACAAATAAATTGAAACAGAGAATAAAAAATAAAAAATATGATTAGTTAACATTTTTAATAAATAAAAATTTTAAGTTGGGAATATATTAAGATAACATACCTTTAATTTCCATTATATTTTGTATAGAGTATACTAAACTTTTAAAATAATGGAAATAAAGTTATCAAAAGGTAAAACATAAACAAATCAAAAACAAATTTGATGTCGTGTTTTTTATTGGCTGTAACACATGTACTTAATTTCTAACAGAGTATATATCAAAATTGATTAGCCTTTACTGATGTCTTATACACCCAACATGTAACCATTAACCTAAACGATATATATACTCACACACTGAGGATAAGAGGGAGGCATCATCGATTTGAGAATGGAGAGAAAATGATTCATCTGTCTTCTCTGGTTACGCTCGACGGCGATATGATTCATCCTTTGGTTTTCTTTCTCTTCTATCAAGTGATCACTTCTCATTCTCCTCCTCCTCCTCTTTTTTCAACGGTAGTTCTTCACTGAAACCACCTCGTGCTCATAGAGAATATAAGTTGTCCGTTGAAATAGGTTGTTGCTCTGCTAAGACTTTGTAGCTTGATGATGTTTCCATGAGTGACAAGCCATATTGATACTCTTGTTGAAACATCATAGTCTCTAGTCTCCCTCTCTTTCTATCAATCAAACTAAACTAACACAAAATTTGGGAAGCTAATGCATAGAGTAGAGTACCTTTATCTTCTTGAAAACTGAAAAGGTTGGGACTGTTTTCATCATCAAAAGGAAGGGTATCACAGAGTAGAGCATACAATATAACTCTGCAACTCCATACATCTACTTCAGGTCCAACATATAATTTTCCTGATATGACCTAGGAAGAGATGATTCATTAAAAATCGTTTCATCCTAAATGGATCTCCTATAACATCACACCAAGAATTACTAAACATAACAACACATTTGACAAAAAAACACGTTAATAGACCAAAAAAATGATTCGCAACAAAAAATGGTTACATAGAAATTAAGGTATGGGAACATATATAGTAAACCAACAACGTAACTATGGCGTAAGCTACATCCACATGAAATATAACATCTAACTTCAAATGGAAAATAAGCCAAACTTAGCCCGAATAAATACAGTTGTTTTCATGTCCTATCACTCTTTTATCCGTCATCTCAACTCGCCTACATCAAAATTTCAAAATTCACATGCAATTTGCTTCTACATTAAAGAAAATTAAGACTATTACCACTAACTACTAACATAAAAAATGTAACTGGAGCAAACAAAAGAAAATATAAATCTTATATATAATAGTACACTTTCAAGATTTCTCAAGGTGTCCATGTCAACATTTTGTGGGTCCCGCACATTTAATTTTCAAAAGTTTATATTTTTGCTAAAATGACTATGAATAATGAATACACTTTAGTCAAGTGGTACAAGACATCTAATTAAGTCTACAAGTGTGTTAGTTCAAACCACACCGCTGTTATGTATTTTAGTTTTTTTTTTGTTTGGATTATTATCGTGTGGCTTTTTGTTTTTAATGTTTTTTTTCCTCTGGGCTTATTTTTTAAAGCTCAAATATTGGGAAAAATCCTAAAGTTTAACGAACTCAAACCCAAAAACAATTAAAAATAGATCAAAAAATGAACAGCCCAAAAAACAAAAAACAAAACGAGTCCCACGCGGCACTATCATGTCCTAATATATATTTTCTATTAGAACATATTTCGTAATATATACTTTCAAAAAATTATGTATGTGAAATAAAATAAGAAACAACAACATTTAAGTATTTTTTGTTATTTATAAAATGAATATGTAATTTTTCTTACATTTCTAATAGTTACTATAATTTCATTTTTATCAGACTCCGGCGAATGGATTTCCACAGTCGATGACGCCGTAAATAAAAGTGTCACATCATTCATGAACAAAATCCATACTTACAAAATAACCATATACAAAACTATCTAATGAAACCCAAACAACAAACGTTAGCTTAAATTAAAGTTATTTTCAAATTGATAAATCGTTTAGTAAAAATATAAATACTGTAAGTAAATAATATATCAAGTTTTTACCTTTGACATAAGAACTATGTACATCATAAAAAAATAAAAAACAAGATAGACACCTATTTTTACACACTAGAAACTATATTCTAGTTTAATTATTCCTATAAACTTTACTTCGCATATAAATAACATTTAACACATTATATATACAATATTTTCACTTTACACTCTTGTTACCTTCTTTCCATTTCATCATTATTTGGTGTTATTACTAAGATACTCTTGAAGATATAGTACCTTAATGCAAAATGAAATCTCCTCTAGAACAAATGACTAATTTAATATTTACTAGAAACAACTCTAGATCCTAATGAACAACGAAAAGAAAGAATGTCCAACAACTACAAAAAACAATAACTCAATCTATGTTTACTAGAAACCCGTATCGACCATCTAATTTTTACATCTCCCAACAACATCATACGAAGCAACTAAAACAATATACACACACAATGTAAACGTTTATCCATAGATACTGATCATATCAGGGTTACAAACAATTTTGAAGTCATTAAATAATAAAACGTACGAACCCGGCGCATAACGCCGGAATACCACTAGTAATCTTTAAAAATGACTAAAAGTATAGTTTAAAGATTCGAACCCTGCAATTGATTAAAAAACATGGACATTCTTTCCGGTAGAACTATATATATAAAACTTATGAGACTATTGACTCTGTAACATATGTTAGGATTGGGTAAATAAACCTAACCCAAAAATCCGAACCAAATCTGATCCGATAAAAATGAATCCGAACCGATCCAAGTCAGACATAAGTATAGAATGGATCTCGTTTTACAGTATTTCGGATTATGAGTTTTATCTGAACCAAATCTGGACTTTAATGGATATCTGTGGGAACCGAAATTCACACTTGTCGATTTCCGTTAAATAAGGAAACTTAGGAAAACCCTAATTTTCCAGAGGAACCGGATCTCTGCGAAAGCCAACGACAAGTAACCAAATAAATGCGGAAAAATATGAAAAACATAGTAAAACGAATTTATAAAGAAAGTCGATCTTATTTCCGATTCGCGTAAGAGCGTTGCGA
>CAKOAT010341821.1:6693-27411 GCA_932364175.1 Eruca vesicaria subsp. sativa
TGCTGGCGATCTAAGCCGAGCTGGCTTAGATCGCCAGCAGGCGATCTAGTCTGAGGAGTGTAGATCGCCTGCTGGCGATCTAAGCCAGCTCGGCTTAGATCGCCAGCAGGCGATCTAGTCGTGACTAGATCGCGTTCTGCGGCGGTTTCGGTTTTTCGCGGTTTTGCAAAACGAGTTCTCGAGTTTTATAAAACGATCTCTCGAGTTTTTATAAAACGATCTTCGAGTTTTTATAAAACGATCTTCGAGTTTTATAAAACGATCTCTCGAGTTTTTATAAAACGATCTTCGAGTTTTTATAAAACGATCTTCGAGTTTTTATAAAACGATCTTCGAGTTTTTATAAAACGATCTTCGAGTTTTATAAAACGATCTCTCGAGTTTTTATAAAACGATCTTCAAGTTTTATAAAACGATCTTCGAGTTTTTATAAAACGATCTTCGAGTTTTTATAAAACGATCTTCGAGTTTTATAAAACGATCTTCGAGTTTTATAAAACGATCTTCGAGTTTTATAAAACGATCTTCGAGTTTTATAAAACGATCTTCGAGTTTTATAAAACGTTCTCTCGAGTTTTATAAAACGGTATTAATCATTTTATAAAATGATCTCGCGGAAAATAATGGTTCCATCTTTTACAGAAGCTATCGCAGACGTTGATTTCGAGATTACGGTTTTCGACACCAACAGGTTAAGTATTTGGGATTTACGGTTTAGGGTTTATGGGTTAGGTACCACTGTAAAATATAAGAAATTACACAAATTCAATTGAAAAAAAAAAATTATATGGTACTTTGTATTTGGTGCGTTCAACACCTATATAGTTACATAAGGTTTTAAGTATTTGTAAGACAACTTATACCTCAAGATCATGGTCAATCCGAAACTTGTAAATTCAATGAAGTCTATACATTGTGTTGATTAAATATTCATCTAAAACTGATAATATTAAGAGAAAATTACTTTTTAAAGTACATTTCCAAATATTAGGGTATGTTTGTGGTGTGGCTGAGTTATATAAGACAAGACGGCTGGATTATTAGAAACGTTTTGGCTGGGTTATATTAAACTTTTTCGATTGTAGGGTATGTTTGTGGTATGACTGAGTTATACAAGGCTAGACGGCTGGATTATTGAAACGTTGCGGCTGGGTTATATTAAACTTTTCCGATTTTAGGGTATCTTTGTGGTATGACTGAGTTATATAAGGCTATACGGCTGGATTATAGAAACGTTGCGGCTGGGTTATATAAAATATACAATTACCAAAAAATATACAAATCGTTGTTCAAAGGCTAATCAAACTGGGAATAGAAGTCAGTTCCTACTTCATCCAGGATCTCTGCTGCCATCTTCACCCGTAGACCTTGAATATTCCTATCATTTATCCCAGCAAAACTCACGCCAAGCGCTAAGCATTCCACAAACTTCGATGCATACACTCCACAATCACCAATTTGGGTGTTTTGGGGAATCCAATCGCCTTTCCTCCTTCGGAACGAAAACTGCTTCATTCTGTGTTTTCGGAGTTTGGAAGGAATATTTTGATTCAACATCGAAGGTAGCATTTGCGTAAGAGGCTTAAATGCATCAACCATCTTCTTTTCACTTTCGGCTGTGACGTGTCCAATGATTGGATCATAGCAGTCAATCTTCTCATTAAGCAGATCCACGTCNGAAAACTGCTTCATTCTGTGTTTTCGGAGTTTGGAAGGAATATTTTGATTCAACATCGAAGGTAGCATTTGCGTAAGAGGCTTAAATGCATCAACCATCTTCTTTTCACTTTCGGCTGTGACGTGTCCAATGATTGGATCATAGCAGTCAATCTTCTCATTAAGCAGATCCACGTCAAACGCCACCCAATGATCGCCTCATGTTTGAAGCACTCCGTACAGGTGATCCACATCCTCATACCACTTCAAGTTTGTACAACAGTCTGCGGGCATCCTACCCTTTATTAAATCTTCATAGCCATTACCGGTGAATCTCATCATCTTAGGATTGAGCTTGTACTGCTGGTAATCGCGAATCCAATGACTGAGAAACCAGATGTCAATAAATGCAATGCGCTTGGTCCAGAATGGGCTAGGATCTCGCATGGACCTTTTGATGAGGATTCGCAGAAACGCACTAACATGCTACGCAAAAACACAAAATCAAGTCAATATAATAGAATCTATAACTCAGTCGTAACAAAACACATAACTCAGCCACATAGTACACTAAACTCAGCCAACTAGTAAACACATAACTCAGCCACATAGTACACTAAACTCAGCCAACTAGTAAACTTAACTTAGCCTTAAAAAAACGTAACTCAGTCACATAAAATTTATAACTCATCCGTAAGGAATACTTACATCATCATGCAGCCATCCATATCTAATGTCTTTCCACGGTCTTTCAGTGATCATGATTCTGTAGAACTCACCCTCATCGACCGCTGTTGGGGTAGTGGCAGCGTCTTTATGTTTCTCTAGGTATTTCATAAGTTTATCCAATTTTACTGGATCAACCGGTGCTAAAGGATCATATATTGCTGGTGAAGGTAATAACTTTTTCCTCATGCACGTTGTTACATTGTCTCCAATATGAGGAAAAACTGGTGCTGGAGAAGCATTATCAGAGAGTTGCAATGCAGACCCATTTGCAGATAACTGAACATTTTTCTCCCGATATTCTTTTATTCTTTCGGATCTGATCCTATCCTCTTCATCCTCATCAGATTCTGGAAGCACTTCGTCTCATGCTGCGAGAAATGCGTCAGTAATATCCGCAAGCTCATTGTTGGCTTGAATCTGGTTCGGCTGAGGTACAGCTACTGTTGTTAAACCGCGACGCGTCCTTTTTGCGACCGGATTCTGTAACTCAGCCATTTCTTTCTTCTTCAACTCAGCCGCCTTCTTTTCGTTAGCCTTCCGTTGCTTTGTCTCAGTCGCTTTTTTCTCCTTTTTACAGCCGCCTCCTCCTTCTTCTTTAACGCAGCCTCTTCTTCCCTACTTACAGCCGTTAAGTTATTCTTAGGAGACACATCCTTCTTTCCTAACTCAGCCGCCTCTCTGTCCTTCTCTTTAACCTCATATCCTTTTTGTTTAAACCTTATTACATTGTTCCCGCGTCCTAAGGCTGGGTCCTTTGCAAGAGAAATACCAACGAAATCAACAATGTCTCCCAAATTCTTAGCAGGTTTGCTATGGACAGAGGCCTTAGCAGGTGGACTATGGACAGAGGCCTTAGCAGGTGGACTATTGACTGACTGCTGCGGACAAAAGCTCGGCAGTGGCGGCGGTGGCGGCGGTGGTGCTGGCAACGTTAAAGATTGTTGGGGAACTTTAGAGAAGTACTCGTCCACTGCAATTCTGACTAAATCAGGACTGTTCGTATAACTGGACTCCATTCTGCATAACCGCTCGTTGAAGTTTTCGAAGTTGGTCTCGTGGCTGTCTATTTTTGAGTCAATTCTATCCAGAGTACACATCATTTTCAACAGTATCGGATTTCCGCTAATATCATCCTTACCTTCCTTCTCGTAAGCACCATTTCCCTCCACATCAGCTTCATCCTCTTGGAAGCTGCTCACTTTCGTCTGCTTCTTAATGGGTGGCTCAGCCTTTGACGAAACACCAAAAACCTTTGCGTTTGTTTGTTTGTGTTTCATCTGTGTTCCCCAAAAACCTCTAACAAACCGACCTGCATATATGTCTGTTATCAAGTTAACGAGTTGCGGGTCAGCTGCTTCATCCGGCCACTTATGAAACATCTCTTCTACGGAGTCCTTCATAACCATTTTTCTCACGCGCACCTACAAAATCAGCCACCGAATACATAATAACTCAGCTGTAAAAGTACTAATATCTCATCCACAAAGTACCAAAAACCCAGCCACCATGCAACAATATAAACACTATCACAGCCATCAAATAACTAATATCAAGAAACCCAGCCACTATGTACATACTAACTCAGCCATCAAAACTAATACCAAGAGGCTGAGATATTGTTTATATGGTGGCTGGGTTGTTGGTGTTCATAAAACAACTAATAACTCAGCCACAAAATAACTAATAACTCAGACACNGTGGAACTTCTTGCTCATTGACCACTCTCCCAAAACGCTCCCCAAAACAAATGACAGATTCATACGCCCAAACCAACAACACGTCCTTCAGACCGCTTATGGTGTATGTCCTTCCTTGTGGATTCAACATCTTAATAGAGTCAACAAGAACTTCGTATGCAGTCCTCCCCCATGGATACGTCATCATGGCTTCATCGTCAAATACTCTTTTTGCACTTTCAAATGGTATCCTAGAATTATGATGCAAAGCATAAAGTCCCATGGCTTGAAGAAGTAACAGCCCTAACCATTTACGCTTTTCAAAACTCCAGGCCGGACATACCTCTAATGCTGCCCTCAGTTCATCTAACTTGGGTCCCAGCCCAAGTGGCAGATTCAACTCCTCCCAAAACGCTTTGTATTGGTCATGTTCAAAAGTTTCTGTTGGCACTGGATCTGTGTTTAACCTAGTGATCTCACCAAATTCGAGTAAGCTAAACCTGATAGGTTCATCACCAACTAGACTCCATATCTCCTTCAAGTATACTCGAAGCTGTCGACATAGTAGATAGTGGTCAGTCCTACCAGACCACACGCTTTTGCGTTCAGCTAGCTTTACAATAATTCCAAGAGGACCCTGCCTCATGTGATCCCACACATCCCGTCCTATTGCTTCTCTGACGTTAGGGAAATCTCCCATCTGCAAATTGTGATTAATCTCTTTATTTTCTAGATTTGAAGCCCCTTCCGCGTAAAGTCGTGGAGGATAATCCCGTGCTTGATCTTCAGAAATAGCCATCTGATCTTAAAACACATATATATATATATAGATAAATCAGCCGCAACAGAAACAAAACTCAGCAACAACATAATAAATAACCCAGCCACCATATCAATAACTCAGCCAAAACATAATCAATAACTCAGCCAAAACATAATCAATAACTCAGCCAAATCATAAATAATAAATAACTCAGCCAGAACATAATATATAACTCAGCCAAAACATAATCAATAACTCAGCCAAAACATAATCAATAACTCAGTCGGATCATAATCAACAACTCAGCCACTTCATAAATCAAACTTAACTCAGCCACACTATACAATAACTCAGTAACAACATAATCTATAACTCAGACACGTCGTAAATCAAACTCAGGCACAACATACCAGAGAAGATGAGAAGATGATGTCGTAGATACGATCACGTCGAAACTTTTGCGGAGAAGAGGATGTCGACGAAGATGATATCGGAGACGGTTAGGGTTTAACGAGGTCGACGAAGAGGATAACGGAGATGATTTACGATATCGGAAACAGTTCGATACGAGATTATTAGTTGTGACGAAGAGGATTTCGTGATTTCGTAATCGTTAGGGTTTAACGAAAGTTGTGACGAAAAAATGTGATATTAAGACTTTTTTTTGTTCCCCGAAGATATGGGACTGTTGATTTTCCAGTGTAACTGTTGATGACATAAATTAGTGACGTGGATTGTCAAATTATGATGTGGATTTAATAATTAAAATTTGTATCAATAGTAACAAAAATTAAAGAAGGGTGTTTATTGTAATTTACTAGGAGTCTAAAAACATTCTAGTAATTTTTAGAAAATGTATACTATTCTAGTCATATACCAACTTTTGTATATCATTCTAGTAATTTTCTCTTAATAAAATAAGAAGATGACTTGCATTGCTTCTGCGTTTAAGGCTTTGTGTTTGTCTCTCTTGTTCGTCGCTGCCGTTGCAAGTCGTCCGACCAATACGCCAAAGGTTTTTAACGTCCAACGGTATGGTGCCAAAGCTGGCGGAAAAACTGATAACGCCAAGGTATGTACATAACCAATATATATAGAAACACACAAATATCAACGTTTTATTGATTTTGGTGAAAAACCTAGAGCACAGATATAACCTCAAGAATACCAAACTGAATACTCTTATTGAAGTTCTTTAAACAAATTACACACTAACTTGTTTAACCAGATTTACTTGACTTCACAACTTGTGAATCAACACTGAACAACTTCAACACACGAGTCACAAACACTTTCTGCTCTCGTTGTTTTAAAACTCTAAAAACCGTAACTAACCTAAAACACCAGCCTCGTCTATTATAGTCCTAGACGATCTGATTTTAGCTTACAGATAACAATAAATCTATTATTCTACTCCCTAGAATCTCTCAGATTTATGTATATCTTATCATAGGATAATTCTTCTCTTGCCACGTCACCACATGCGTTTGAATTAATCCCGCCTAAACTCGAACTTGAGCAATATTGAAATTGATGAACACTTCACTGATTTTCATGTCTCAACAATCTCCCCCTTTTTGAGTGTCTATCATCACCAAGCACTTGTCGATTAAAATCAACTACATGTGACATAAACACTGAACAACAACATCTAAACATACTAATGTTAGTAAGCATAAACCATAGCATTCAACCACGAGATTGTTTTTAGAAATACACCACCAGCATCCCTAACCTCACAACCATACATAGATATCTTAACAAAAGCAACTCAACCAAGTAGATCCAAGAAACAAAAACAAACTCCCCCTATCACTTAGACCCAGACTAACGAAAAACAAACTCCCCCTAGATCTTAGGACTCCCCCTATCACTTAGAACTCCTCACTATGACTGTCGTCATTGCCTTCATCTTCGTCATTGCCTTCATCTTCATTACTGCTGCTCTCATCACCTAGATTAGACAAATCACCATATTCTCCCCCTGCTTGGTGGCATAGACACTTAAAAACAGAGTTATGAAAAACAAGAATATAGAATCAAAGACAGAAGTAACTTACTTGCAGATCTTCTGATGACGTTGTCAATGAGACGATAGACATGACCAAGGTCCTGAGTCAAAGAACGTCGAGGGACCGTTCCAGGCGGTTTCTTTGGAACACCCTGTTTTCCATCAAGTATCATCTTAGTAAGCTCAGTGAGTTTAGAGTCTTCAGGATCAACTGAGATCGGATGCTGAGATTGAAGCACATGCTGAATAAGCCCCGGAAAAAGCAACTTCTTTGTCTTGCCTGATACAGCTTGCTGTCCCAACTCAAAAATCTGATCAAACACCATAACACCAAAATCAAAAGGCCTTCCCTCGGTAATCATATGAATGAACTTGATACGATCGATGGTCAATGTTGATCGATTTGCTGTAGGAATCCAATTGTAGACACAGAACTTGAAGAGAATATTCATCGTCGATGTTATATCAAGCATGCTGAGATTTCCCAATTTCTTCTTCTTCCCTCCGGTCATGGTTTCCACCGCTTTGTCAAGGTTCTAAGTAATCCATGGCTTGCGTGGAAAATCAACTGGTTGACTAGTTGTCTTGAAGAGACTATTGATAATAGTTGGAGAGAACTCATACATGTGGTTTCTCACATACACCCAAGTGGTACCATCACGCTTGATCATGTTTCCAAGATTAGCATAGAACTCCAGAACCACCTCTTGAGTGAACCACAACAAATCTAAAACCGAATACATTAGCCCAGCCTTCTCAATAATGTTCCTAGCTTCATCAAGTTTCTCATTTCCTAACGGCAGAAACTTTTCTCCTAGTATGGTTTGCGATAGTAGACACTCATACCTCTTACTCCCTGCAACTCGATAGAACGATCCATTGTAAGGCAAGCGTTTTGGATTTGTAAGACCGGGTAGAGCAGAGAGGCGAAGTTGATGCTGAGATCTCAACTGTTGAACCCGTGGTTCTAGGTCTTCATAGACAAACCCTTCTTGCACACCGGTTTCCATCAATTCCGGTTCATCATCATCTTCTCCATCCTCTCTTGGATCTTGCATGTCAACTTCTAGTGGTTCTTCATCATCATGACTATCCTCAGCTACTTTATCGGTTATCTCTGACGGTGGATCTGGGAAGATGTCCTCGATTGAGGTTGTCTTCTTCTTTCGTCGACATTTAGTTCGTCGACTCACATGGCACGATGAGCCTTCAGATCTGACTTCTTTAGACTGTTTGAGCTTCTCGGGTGTTGGAATGGTAGGATTTCTGGCAATTTTACGGATCAGTGAAGACATGATTTGTCTGCGTGTTCTCGGTCGTGCTTCTTCACTCATGAGACACCTTTGGAAATGAACAAGGTTGTTTTCGGCGTGTTCTTGTTGCCCTAGAACTTCCTTAAGCTCACTTATATAGTTCACACATCTCATAGACAAAGCCCATTAGTATTAATAGATCAAATGAAAAAGAAACTCAAGCAAAGCCCATTATGCCTTAGACAAGTAAACATGAATAAATTCTAAATGCAAACTACTTAGTACTTGGCGAGAGAGAGAGTAAGTATCATCAGCAGTCAGGATTTATAAAAAAAACTTATGTACATACTTAAGCAGGCTTGGCTAGAGGAGGATTGGACATTTTTCCAGTATCATGTAACAGAGAGCCATCAAGAAGTATACTGTTAAAGACTACCAAAATCAAACATCAACCCATTGGCTCTCTGCAATGGCTATCTGCGACAGCTTTCATCACCTCGATCAAAACGCACTAGTCTTCACATCATCATACACACGAAGTACATTACTTCTAACCAAGACCAGATAAAAGACATACTTTCCAAGTAAATCCCAATCAAAACATTGATCTCAGTCAGTGTTTAAGCATTGTTGTACCCAAATCCAACGAGATTGTTTATCCAGCTGGGAGGTTCTCTTCTAGGGTTATCATCATGTTCAACACTTCTTTTTATCTCATTTTTTTTTCTTTTTCAACTGTCATTCTTTCACCTTTTTTTTTTTTTTTTTAATACTCTCTTTCCTAGATTTTTTTTTTCTTTTCTTTTACCACCACCTTTAGAGAACCTTTCCTTTACTCGTAAGTCTGCTTTTACCTTCTAAGTCCAGATAGTGATCAACCTAGACATAAACGTTGTAGCGTCCAGGTCCAAGCTGAGTATCCTTCACTCTTAAACAGTTTCAATACTGACCAAGCTTAGCTATCAATGTTGTGTCATCCATATCCAAGAGCGTATTGAAGCTGTCTCTCAGTTTAAACTCCCAAAGTAATCTTTACTTACCAGTGCATGATGAGTAGCCCTCTTTACGTCTGACTTGCCAACATGAGGTTTTTATAGAAATGCGTGAAAAACTCCTTGATAGTTTCTCTGTACATACATACTAAGAACATGTTCAACCCTCATAGCCCGAGCTGCTCAAGCTTCACAGACTCCAATCGCCTTTCTTAAGTTTAAAAACGTGTTTAGATCAAGAGCTTTGGTGAAAATATCTGCAAGCTGACGTGCTGATGAAACAAACTCTAACACAACAATTTTGGCCTCAACCAAATCCCTAACAAAATGATATCTTATTGCAATATGTTTGGTTTTCGAATGCATCACAGGGTTCTTTGAAATATTAATTGCACTTTGATTATCACAATATACCATTAGTGGGTTCGAGGTCATACCATAGTCAGCTAGCATGTGTTTCATCCACAGCAGTTGAGTGCAACAGCTTCCAAGAGCGATGTATTCTGCTTCAGCCGTTGATAAAGATACACAATTTTGTTTCTTGCTGTGCCATGACACCATATTGTTACCCAAGAAGAAACATCCACCAGAAGTACTCCTTCGGTCATCCAAACTACCCGCCCAATCTCCATCACAAAAACCAGCCAAGCTTATATTAGTATCTTTTGTGTAATATAATCCAAGATTAGTTGTTCCTTTCACGTATTTGATTATCCTCTTAAGTGCATTTAAGTGTGACACCCGTGGACTAGCTTGGTACCGTGCGCATACACCGACGCTGTAACAGATATCAGGTCGACTTGCTGTAAGGTACAGCAAACTTCCTATCATAGCTCGGTACAACTTTTCATCTACTTTCACTCCCTGCTCATCTTTGGACAGTTTGCACGTTGTACTCATTGGAGTTCTTGATTCCTTAGACATATGCATCTCAAATCTGGCAATCAGATTTCTGGAGTATGTGCTCTGTGAAACAAAGATTCCCTCATCCATCTGTTTGATTTGAAGTCCCAAAAAGTAGTTAAGCTTCTCAACCATGCTCATTTCAAACTCGCTAGTCATAGTCTGAACAAATTCTTTTACGAGTGTTTCCCTTGTGCCTCCAAAGATTATGTCATCAACATAGATCTGCATGACCAACATCTCACTGTTCTTCTCAAGAATGAACAAGGTTCGATCTACATTTCCACGCTTAAACCCTGCCTCAAGAAGTAATTGCGTGAGTCTTTCATACCAAGCTCTAGGGGCTTGTTTCAAACCATAAAGAGCCCTTTTCAGTTTATAGACATGTTCAGGAAACTTGGGGTCTTCGAATTCTTTTGGTTGTGCAACGTACACTTCTTCCTGGAGTAACCCGTTCAAAAATGCACTCTTGACATCCATTTGATATAGTCTAATGTTAAGCTTGCAGGCAATTCCGAGTAGCAACCTGATTGATTCCAACCTGGCTACAGGAGCAAACGTTTCATCAAAGTCCACCCCTTCTATCTGACAGTAACCCTGAGCAACCAATCGTGACTTATTTCTGACAACATTCCCATCCTCATCTATTTTGTTTTTGAAGATCCACTTTGTCCCAATAACATTCACTCCTGACGGTTTTGGTATTAATTCCCATACATCATGTATGGCAAACTGTTCAAGTTCTTCGTGACACAAATCAGTCCAGAATTCATCTTCTAATGCTTCGTACACATCCTTTGGCTCAACCAATGAAATGAAACAGGCTAGTTTCACCATTTCCTTGAAGTTTATTTGGAGTCTCCTGGTAACTCGATCAGCATCCAAATCACCAATCACATCATCAGCAGAGTGATTCTTGTGAACTTGAAGCTTGTTTGTCTCGATCTCACTTGAGCGAAGTTCCTTGTCACTGTTGAGCAGCTCAGTGTCTGTGTTTTTCATCAGGTTCTCGTCTTGCTCCCCTTGTTCCAGAACTTGACTATTTCTGTCATCAAAGACCACATTCACTGCATCCATCACTGTCTTTGTGGCTTTGTTGTACACTCTGAAGGCCATACGGTGTGTTGAGTAACCCAAGAATATTCCTTCATCACTTCTGGAGTCAAACTTGCCCAAATTTTCCCTGTCATTGAGTATGTAGCAAATGCACCCAAAAATATGAAGATGACTCAGATTAGGTGTCTTTCCTCTCCAGATTTCGTATGGTGTAGTCTTTGTTCTGGGTTTCACATACACTCTGTTGATAATGTAACATGCTGTGCTGATGGCTTCTGCCCAAAATCTTGTGGGTACTTGATTGTAATGCATCATAGCCCTAGCCATTTCTTGCAAAGTTCTATTCTTTCTTTCAACAATACCATTTTGCTGAGGTGTTCTTGGGGCTAAGAATTGTCTCCTGATCCCTCGTTCTTGACAAAAGCGATCAAAGGCTTCATTCTGGAATTCACCACCATTGTCACTTCTGATCTGTGCAATATTCCCTTTCTCGTTGGCCAGTTGAAGAGCTAGCATCTTGAAGCTTTGTAGAGTCTCAGACTTTTCTCTCAGGAATCTTACCCATGTGAAACGTGAATAGTCATCTACCAGTACAAATATGTATCGACGACCAGCAATACTCTCAGTCTGAACTGGACCCATCAAATCCATATGTATAAGTTCCAGAACTCCTTTGGATGTTATTTCTTTGATTTTTTTGTGTTGGACCTTTATCTGCTTCCCTTGACAACATGCCTTACATATAGATCCAGATGACTCCTCAAGCTTAGGTACTCCTCTCACTACATTTGCCTTAACAATCCTCTGTAAGCCATTGATATTCATATGTCCCATTCGTTTATGCCATAAATCAAGCTGAGATTCCGTAGCTGACAAACACGTGTTCAAAGGTCTCCACATATAGCAGTTGTTCTCAGCATGAATTCCCTGAAGAATGATGTTTCCCTAATATCAATTGCCTGACATTCGGTTTTAGTGAATACCACCTTGAGTCCCTCATCACATAGTTGACTGATACTGATTAGGTTGGCCGTCAATCCTTCTACAAAGTAAACATTGACCAACGCAGGTTGATCTGGGCCACTGACAGTACCAACTGCACGAATGCTTCCTTTACCTCCATCTCCAAAAATAAGTTTTCCTCCACTTAACTTGCTGTAAGTTGTCAGAACTTGTTGCTGACCAGTCATGTGTCTTGAACAGCCACTGTCAAAGTACCAAGCTGTTAGTTTCGAATGAGCAGATGATGTAAATGCTACCAGACTCCTCTTCTGGTCAGAAATGTCCTCCTCCAACTCTACTTGCACAAAGTTACATATTTGTTGAACACCCATATCACTGTTCTCCTCCAACTCTACTTACACAAAGTTACATATTTGTTGAACACCCATATCACTGTTGTCTTTTACCACTTTATTTGCAGAAGGTAAGATTACTTCATTAACCTGATATACCCCATTCATAACATCGAATTCATCACCAAAATCCTCCTCACATCTCTTAGCATATAGAATTGACTTTAGAATCCAGAAGCTCCCATAGTACTTAGGCTCAAGGTAGCATATACCTCTTTTCCAAGCCTGTCGGATATTGTTACGACGCGTATAACAATGTTTGGCAATATGACCCTTGAGTCCACACGAATTACAGCTCCATGTCTGTTCCTTCCTTTCAGTAACCTGAACATTCTTCGAAACATTATGTTGCTGAGTCACTGTTTCTTTTACAGCTGTGGCTCCCTCAGGCCGAACAAAACCAGTTGAAGTTGATGCTCCTGGGTGAGTCAATTGAGGTTGTCTGGATTGACTACCACAGTATCCAAGACCCCAACTCACATTCGGCGGTTGTCCAATGTTCAGAATCTTATCAAGTTCCTGTGTTCCTGAACTCATCATCCTTATCCTCTTATGATTCTCACTCAGACTGTGTTCCAGATTTCGATTCTTTCTTTCTTCAAGACTCAGCAACTCTGCTAAACGTGACACTTTGGATTCGAGTTCCATGATCTTTTCTGTTTCCTTTTTGTCCAAACCTGACACTGAGTTAGACACGCTTTTAGGATTTTCTTCAGTCTTTTCCATTTCAAGAATGTTAATCTGTGCTTCCAGCATAGCCTTATTCTTAAGCAGCTTCAGATTATCATTGCTCAGTGCTACCCAATTTTCATACAGCTTCCGAAATTCAACCTTAGGATCGATCTCTTCCTCATCTTCATATGAATCTGTCTCGGCTAAAGATTTTTTCTCGTCTGCCTCGCTTATAAATGCAACCAGAGTCATCATGTTGTCGCTACCTTCTTCTTCATCAGATTCGGTATCACTGAAACTGAGGAATGATTTATCTCCCTTCTTGAGCAAGTTTGGACATTTTGACTTGATGTGACCGAAACCTCTGCACTCATGGCACTTGACTTCTTTGCGTTTTGCAAGAGGGCATTCAGATCTGATGTGTCCAATTCCATCACACTCATGACATTGAAGATCACGTTTCTTTCCAGATGAATTCGCATCACTTCTAGCATTTTTGTTGCTGGATCTTTCTTTATCACGTCGCCAATCTTGATTTGAATCAGATGTCTGTTGGGAGTTATGTCCTCTTCCTTGACCTCTCTCAATTCTTCTCAATGCCTTTTTGAAGTTACGCGCCATCAACGCCATACTGTCTTCCAAGTTCTGATTCAGAGTATCATGCAATACTTGTATCTTGTCTTCCTCCTTCTCAGCTGCGAATGCAATCCCTTTACCTTTCATAGCTTGCTCTCCACTGGATTCCATCTCTTCGGCCTTAAGTATTCCCACAAGTTGTGAAAACTTCATATCATCCGTGTTCATCCCAACCTTTAGCAAAGGCTTGTAATTTGCAAACTTATATGGTAAGCAGCGAATCATCTTCTTAACAAGTTTCTTGTCTTTATACTCCTTTCCCAAAACAGTTGCTTCATGAGCAATTGTACTTAGTTTTGAACTGAAACCGGTTATTGACTCATCCTATGTCATTCTCAAATTCTCAAACTGTGTAGCCAAGTGATCAAGTCTCGTCCTCTTCACGGTGGAGGTGCCCTCATAGTAGTCAACCAATGTATCCCAAGCATCTTTAGCTGAAACACACCCTTGAACAAGTTTAAATTGCTCTGGATTAATTGCGTTGAAGATCTCTGAGATGGCTTTGGAGTTGTGTTTTGATTCCGATTTATCCTTGTCCGTCCAATCCTCCTTAAGTTTGGGAATTTGTTCACCATCCTCGTTTTTCTGGCTTGGTTCAGTCCATCCCATCTCCACTGCAGTACATACATCTTCTTCGATACCCTTGAGTCTCTGTTTCATTCTAACTTTCCAGTGTCCGAAATTGTTCTCATCCAACATGAAGGTTCTCTGAACAGCCACAAGCTCTTTAGACGAATCCATGCTCTCCTCAGGATCTCTACCTGTTATAAATCGTAAGATCTAGATAGGTTCCTGCTCTGATACCAAATGAAAAACCTAGAGCACAGATATAACCTCAAGAATACCAAACTGAATACTCTTATTGAAGTTCTTTAAACAAATTACACACTAACTTGTTTAACCAGATTTACTTGACTTCACAACTTGTGAATCAACACTGAACAACTTCAACACACGAGTCACAAACACTTTCTGCTCTCGTTGTTTTAAAACTCTAAAAACCGTAACTAACCTAAAACACCAGCCTCGTCTATTATAGTCCTAGACGATCTGATTTTAGCTTACATATAACAATAAATCTATTATTCTACTCCCTAGAATCTCTCAGATTTATGTATATCTTATCATAGGATAATTCTTCTCTTGCCACGTCACCACATGCGTTTGAATTAATCCCGCCTAAACTCGAACTTGAGCAATCTTGAAATTGATGAACACTTCACTGATTTTCATGTCTCAACATTTGGTTTGTTTAACTTGTCCAAAATTAGGCGTTCACAGACATATGGAAAAGCGCATGCACAAGGAAAGGTGGTGATAGTAAAATCTACGTACCGAAAGGAACGTTTTATCTCGGAGGTGTAGAGTTCGTAGGGCCATGCGCGAATCAGATTGAATCATCAATGGAACTTTATTGGCTCCTTCAAACCCTAGGGACATTAAGAAGGAAACATGGATTCAGTTCAGGTACATTAACCATCTTATTATCTCCGGTGCCGGTACACTCGACGGCCAAGGCAAAGAGTCTTGGCCACTCAATGACTGTCACAAAAACCCCAGTTGTCCTAAGCTAGCTATGGTATACCACTTCTTAATCCATTTATGCTTTATTATATGGTTTTACAATGAAAATTATGCAATTCAATTATTTTTCTATTACCTCGTAAATTTATTGATTTAATTATCTAAGATACAAAACTTCACTAAAACGAGTATATATAGTTTTAAAGGAGGCAAGATCCACATAATAATATGTCTGTATCTTATATTCTAGTCAGCTAGTGTCTTACTAGTTACTAGCCAAACTTGACTATTCCCGCAGACCATGGAATTTTCATTCGTGAACAACTCAAGAATCAATGGGATAACGTTACTCAACAGCAAAATGGGATACTTCAACTTCTTCTCTGTACATCACTTCAACATCACTGACATCACTATAACAGCTCCCGGCGACAGCCCAAACACCGATGGGATAAAGTTCGGGTTCTGTAGCAACATTAACATTTCCAAGACACACATTGGTACAGGAGACGACTGTATAGCCATCCTTTCCGGAACCACCAACATGGGTATCTCTAATTGTAAGCTCAAGGATTGTGAGCTTATTCCGTTTAAAATAAGAGTGTGTTACACAGTGCAATAAGTTTGGTACGTGTAATGACGTGGCACAAACTTATGGAAATAGAAGATATTGCTTGGGTGCGAAGCAAATAAGATCTTCTGGTTGGCGATATTTTAGGAAGTAGAATATTTCCTTTTTTCATGCCTACTTAACGAGGCAACCTAAGAGTGTTTTAGGTTAGACGTTAAGAGAGAAAAAGCTAGAGCAAGAGAGTTGTTCTTCTCGGCTATAGAGATCGAGAAAACAGGGGTTTGGCTTGGGTTTCTATATCTTAGAGATTAGGAACTTGTCCGTCGCTAGTCGTGTGTGACTGAGCTTAAATCGGATTAAACAGATCTAGGAAGATTGTTTAAAAGGTTTCTAATATACAAGAAGTGTTCTTGAATAAATTGTGTACGGTTCTTATTTACGTGTCTTTGAACTTTCATTTGGTATCAGAGCAGGAAACCTCTGTGGTATCAAGTACTACTAACAGGTTGAGATCCTGCGGATTTCATGGACACCATGAAAGAACTCCTACACATTCACAAGCCTATTATGCTTGACAGTACCAACTTCGGTCACTGGAAGGTGAGGATGCAACACATCATCAGAGGAGTTGATGAAGATGCTTGGACGTCTGTAGAAGATGGTTGGAGTGCGCCTACTGTCATCCTGGAAAATAAGACTGTCGGTCAAAACGTAAAAATCAGTGGACTGATGGTGAGAAGAAAGCATCAAAATTCAACTCCAAAGCCCTAACTGTAATATTCTCATCAGTAGATGTTGAGCAGTTCAAGATCATACAAGGATGTGAATCTGCCAAGCAAGCGTGGGATATTCTCATTAATCATTTTGAGGGAAACACTAGTGTGAGAAGAACTCGTCTTGATCATCTTACCTCCAAGTTAGAAAACCTAAGGATGAGTGATGATGAGCCAATTGAGGGATTCATATGCAAGATCAGCGAGCTGGCAAGTGAAGCATCTGTCCTCGGGAAGAAGTATGAAGAAAAGGACTTAGTGAAGAAACTGCTGAGATGCTTACCTCCACGGTTCGAGGCTTATAAAGCGGTACTCACACTTGCTGTAGACACAGATGAGATGAAGTTTGATCAACTCTCAGGAATTCTGAAGGTACATGATCTTGAGAAGAATGACATGCAAGCCGCAAATCAGAAGAGCATCGCCTTCACAGCTGAGTCTAAGGATGATAGTCGTGTCACCAAGATTGAAGAGAATCTGAGTTTAATGGCTCGAAACTTCAACAAGTACATCAAGCGCATGGAGAAAGGGAATGGAAGATCGAGTGGTCGTTATCAACGGAATGACAGTGAAAGGGGCAGTTCTCAGAACTCAAGAAAAGAGTCTAGCAAGAACACCAAGAAGTGTCATGAATGTGAAGGTTACGGCCACTTTAGAAGTGAGTGTCCTCTAGCTAAGAGAAAAGAGCAAAAATGTATTTAGTGTAAAGGCATTGGGCCCAATCGCAGTGAGTGTCCTAGTATTCTAAGGAAAGAGAAGTCTCTTAGTTGTTTCAGTGACACGGAATCTGATAGCGATAGTGATGAAGGTGAGCTGCATCTAAACTTCATGGCGTTGATTGGTCAAGAAAGTGGAAAAGATACTGATGTTGACAGCGAGGATGACAGTGATCTTGAGCAAGATCTTGAAACTGAGTATAAGACCCTCTTTAATAAGTTCTCTGATCTCAGTCATGAGAACCTTGCGCTGCTCAAAGAGACTGCCATGCTGAGAGCTCAGGTTAACATACTGGAACTTGATCAGCCTTCTATCAAGACGAAGGAGTACTCAATTGACCGAGAATCAGATCAAGAAGTTCTTGCACTTAAGAGAGCTATGACGGAGCAGGAACGAGTTCATAAGGAAGCTGCAGCTAAAGTGCAAAGGCTTAGTGATCTCTTGGCTATGGAGACTGATCGAAGTAGACTACTCGAGAGTCAGCTTACTGAAAATCACAAGAAGGTTCGAATGCTATCAGCGGGTACTGCATCTCTTGATCACATACTGACATTGGGACAGTGTCCAAGTCTCAGCCTTGGCCTGGGATACAAGGGATCATCCTCCACATCTACAGAAACGAAATTTGTGAAGGAAGCTCTGAAGGAAGGAAAGAAACCTGAAGAGAAACGAGATCATGTTGAAAGAAACGAGGGTGTCCTTCCGAAACCAAGAAGACGTGGAAACGGTTGTCACTTCTGTGGAAAAAGAGGACACAATGTTAGGTTTTGTTACTTTCGATGAAGTCAGTATGAGAGAGCTTGGAGATTGAACTTGTGCTTCACAGAACCAACTGCCTATGGGTGTGTGTGGATAGCTAAGCGAGACCTATATCCAAACTACAAAGAACACACTTCCTCAATGTCAATCACTACTCGAGTTGAGTCAGACACTGAAGCCACCCCTGATGTCGTCTGTAACTTTGTGAGAATTCAAGAGGAAACTGAAATTGTTAGTCATGTTGCGTATACCTCTGCTGAAGAAACATCACAGACACAACTTCCTTGGTATTTTGACAGTGGGTGCTCAAAGCATATGACTGGCAACGAAGACTATCTTGAGAAACTCGAACTCATCAGAGGTGGAAAAGTTACTTTTGGAGATGGCGGACAAGGCAAGATTCGTGCAATTGGGATTACCTCCAGACNGTCATGTTGCGTATACCTCTGCTGAAGAAACATCACAGACACAACTTCCTTGGTATTTTGACAGTGGGTGCTCAAAGCATATGACTGGCAACGAAGACTATCTTGAGAAACTCGAACTCATCAGAGGTGGAAAAGTTACTTTTGGAGATGGCGGACAAGGCAAGATTCGTGCAATTGGGATTACCTCCAGACCTGATGTTCTTAAACTCTCAAATGTTTACTTTGCCGAGGGTCTCAAAGCTAATCTGATCAGTGTGAGTCAATTTTGCGATGAAGGACTGGAAGTTATCTTTAACAACAAAGAATGTCGAGCTGTTGATGCAAGAAACAATGTGGTGCTGAGAGGCATTCGCTCGGGGAACAATTGCTACCTTTGGAGACCTTCAAACGTGTGCTTTGCAGCTTCTGAATCCAAACTTGATCTCTGGCACAAGAAGTTGGGGCACATGAACACCAATGGGCTTAGCAGACTTGTGAGTGCTGAAGTGGTAAGAGGTGTTCTTGATTTAGAGAAACAAACGGATACCGTGTGTGGAGCATGCTGTCAAGGAAAGCAAGTCAAGGTGCAACACAAACAAATTTCAGAGATCAGATCTACACGAATATTGGAGCTGGTTCATATGGATCTTATGGGTCCGATCACCCCTGAAAGCATTGCTGGTAAGCGATATATCTTTGTGATGGTTGATGATTTTTCCAGGTACACTTGGGTGGATTTCTTACGCAACAAGTCTGATGCTCTTGAGAGCTTTAGAATCATGGCGCTTCAACTCAAACAAGATAAGGGTGGAATCATTCAGATTAAAAGCGACCATAGTGGTGAGTTTCATAACGAACATTTTGATAAGTTCTATCACAACCAGGGTATTCGTCATCAGTATGCTGCACCGAGAACTCCGCAGCAAAATGGGGTTGTGGAAAGAAAGAATATAACGTTGCAAGAGATGGCAAGAGCAATGTTGTGTGGCAATAGGGTTCCATCTGGTTTCTAGGCAGAAGCAATCAACACTGCATGTTATGTGATAAATCGAGTATATGTTAAGCCAAAGACCAAGACTACGCCATACGAGATCTTCAAGGGCACAACACCAAATTTGAGTCACATGCATGTGTTTGGATGCTTATGCTACATTCTGAATGATAAAGAATTGGGGAATTCGAGGCGAGAAGTGACATAAGGATGTTCTTGGGATATTCAGTGAACAGCTCTGCTTACCGTGTGTTTAATCAGCGTACCAAGTTTGTTGGTGACAATGTTAACGTCGTCTTTGATGATAGCATTGGATTCTATGAGGCTCGTGTAACACAAACGATTGATGGTGTCACACCGAGTTCCTCAAAAGAAGCTGAAAGTGAAGGGAAAGATGAGTCTGAAGAAGACGATGACCCTGAGATAACTAAAGTCGAGCTTGATCAAGGAAAAGTGCATAAGAACCACTCCTCATCAGACGTAATTGGAGGACTTTTTGATGATAGAGTCACATGAAAGAAGCAAATCAACTTTAAAGAGATGGTCAAGTTGGCGTGTTTTACAGTGAAGATGAATGCGGTTGAGTGTTTTGTGTCACCCATATAACCCAAGAATATTCAGGAAGCGTTAGATGATGAGTTCTGGACTGAGTCAATGCATATTGAACTTGAACAGTTTGAGCGACTACAAGTGTGGGAATTGGTACCAAGACCAAAGAATGTAAACATTATTGGAACCAAGTGGATTCACAAGAACAAAACCGATGAGGAAGGGGACGTCATTCGAAACAAGTCACGATTGGTGGGACAAGGATACTCTCAGATTGAAGGAGTAGATTTCGATGAAACCTTTGCTCCAGTTGCAAGACTTGAGTCAATTCGACTACTCTTCGGCATGGCGTGCAATCTCAGAATCAAACTCTATCAAATGGATGTCAAGAGTGCCTTTCTGAACGGTGTATTACAAGAAGAAGTCTATGTAGCACAACCGAAAGGATTTGAAGATCCACACTTTCTAGATCATGTCTACAAGCTCAAGAAAGCACTTTATGGTCTGAACGAGCTTGGTATGATCAATTGACTGAGTTTCTGATTCAAGCTGGTTTTCAAAGAGGTGGTGTTGATAAGACTCTGTTCATTGGAGAAAATGGAGATGATATGTTGATTATTCAAGTGTATGTGGATGATATCATTTTCGGAGGAACCTCTAAGCAAATGGTTGATGACTTTGTGAAGACAATGACCAAAGAATTCGAAATGAGTATGGTTGGTGAG
>CAKOAT010341821.1:27689-90029 GCA_932364175.1 Eruca vesicaria subsp. sativa
ACAAATGCTTGTCGATTACGGTATCACCTCTGCTCCTATGCTTGTTCATTGTGATAACATGAGTGCCATAAATCTGTCTAAAAATCCAGTTCAGCATTCACGTACTAAACACGTGGATATCAGACATCACTTTGTGCGAGAGTTAGTGGAAATGAGGATTGTGATATTAGAGCATGTCCCAACTGAGAAACAACTTGCATATCTCTTTACCAAACCGTTGGATCACAACACCTTTCTGAGTCTTAGAAAGGCGTTGGGAATCATGGAACTCTGATTAAGTCCTGAAGAAGGGGGAAGAGTCACTGTAAAAATTGCTGGACTTCATGCTTCGATGGTACCCCCTCATTAACACCTTGTTTCAACAAGTTCTACAGTGTAAGGTTCTGCTACTTAACTCTGCTATTTCACTCATCTGATTCTCTGGTGAAAGGCACTCGTCTTGGACTGGGATGTTACCCCATTTCACGTCTGAGCATTGATCACTGTCTGGATTGAATGAAGAAACACATCAGGGGATGAGTGTTACATCACTTGAAAAAGGTGTCACACAAGATACTGGTCAGAGGTAAGATTCGTGGAGTAACCTGATCAAAGAAGAAGTATGTTACTCAAAAAAAAAAAAAGGCCTGGAGTGATAGATACTCGTTTTGGAGCTGGGTGTTACACCACTTTGCCTCTTTTTCGATCACTGTCTTGACTAGGTAGGTGTGTTACCAATCTCATTGGATAAATGTTTTGGAGCTGGGTGTTACCCCACTTTGCCTCTGAATTTCATCACTTTCCTAGAATTTGAGTTGTGTATTAATCGCCTGGTGATAAACAACTGGAAGTCTGTGAGTTGGAGAGATAGACACACAAGAAGCCTAACATGTGTTTCTAGACCATACAGATGAGTGAGAGAACAGAGCTGAGTTTGTGGACTGAATGCTGCAGAATCTCGTTTGTGACAGCTACTCGGCTGAGAAAGAGCTACAGACTTGGGTTGACTCATTGATTTCATTAAAAAGTTTTGGTAGCTAGATGTGTGGATAAATCGTTCTTCAGTGACTTTACCCCCGGGATGCAGGCATCATGTCCATCGATGCCCTATGTGTATATTCTGGTTGCTCTACAGGACTGGCTCATATCACAATTCACATGACCTCTGCACTCTTACACGAATGTAAGTGAAGTCTGTGCTCCTGGTTACATGTGTGCATAACACATCAGACTTTGTGCTTTACACTCATTGTTTTCATAATTCGCTTGAGGAATAAGGGTGTAGTACTTGTAGAAATTCCTTGAACTATATGAGTACCTAACCTTGAGTTTTTATCTTAATGTGCATCTACTCAGGGGGAGAATACCTACAGTACACACAACAAAGTTGTTCTGGTCATGGAACTCTGTAGTTGTTGTTAAGATGTTGCTTTGTGTTGTTGTGTTTGGTTTAATCTGTTTGTGCACTCTTTGATCTATTAATGTGTCTTGTTTAGGGTTTCTCCTATTATCGGCTTTATAGGAGACTAATTGATATGATTGATATAGAGTTTTGTCCTGCATTTTTGAGCTTTGTTGGAACAGGTTGAGTAGGTTGTCACATTCAGATAAAAAGGGGGAGAATGTAAACTCAAGGATTGTGAGCTTGTTCCGTTTAAGATGAGAGTGTGTTACACAGTGCGATGATTGTGTAACACAGTGCAATAAGTTTGGTACGTGTAATGACGTGGCACAAACTTATGGAAATAGAAGATATTGCTTGGGTGCGAAGCAAAGAAGATCTTCTGGTTGGCGATATTTTAGGAAGTAGAATATTGCCTTTTTTCATGCCTAGAGCAAGAGAGTTGTTCTTGTCGGCTAAATAGATCGAGAAAACAGGGGTTTGGCTTGAGTTTCTGTATCTTAGAGATTAGGAACTGGTCCGTCGCTAGTCGTGTGTGACTGAGCTTAAATCGGATTAAACAGATCTAGGAAGATTGTTTAAAAGGTTTCTAATATACAAGAAGTGTTCTTAAATAAATTGTGTACGGTTCTTATTTACGTGTCTCTGAACTTTCACTAATGTTTATTGTGGTCCCGGACATGGGATCAGTGTCGGAAGCTTAGGGAAAGAACAAAGAAGAGAAGAACGTTAATGGTTTAACCGTAAGAGACATAGTCTTTAACGGTACTAGCGATGATATTAGGATCAAGACTTGGGAATCTTCAGCTTCGAAGATTTTGGTCTCTAACTTTGTGTACGAGAATATTCAAATGATTAACGTTGGAAACCCTATCATCATCGACCAGAAGTATTGTCCTTACCCACCTTGTGAAAAGAAGGTGAACTCTCTATGCAAGATACAAACTTATATAAGTATTTTATCTTATTACAACAAAAGAAAAAAAAGTTGTGTTTTCATTAATTTCTTCAGGGAGAGTCACACGTTCAAATCCAAGACCTTAAATTAAAGAACATATATGGAACATCGACAAACAAAGTGGCGGTGAATCTACAATGTAGCAAGAGCTTTCCGTGCAAAAAGGTTGAGCTAATTGACATTAACCTGGAGCATAAGGGAGTCGAGGCTGGTCCTTCCACTGCGGTATGTGAGAATGTTGACGGTTCTGCACGTGGAAAGATGGTTCCTCAGCATTGTCTGACCTGATTCAACGACCCATAGGAACAAAGACCGTGTGTTGTATTATTTTACATTTTCTTATGCATGCTTTTGTATAATTTCTAATTTCTGTGTATTTGCTTCTTTCTTTTTCTGCTAGTTTATGAAAGTTTTTGATTGGTGCAATAAAGAAGTGAATACACTTTTGCACAACGTCATAAATATTTCATATATACATACTACAAAATCTTTGCGAACGTCCCATCTAGTTTGTGATATTAATTCTACGAATGTCTTTGTTCTCAGTACATTTTGAGATGCATAAAGAGTGTGCACTTTTTCTAACATTAATCAAAGATTGGCTTTTTCACAATCCCCTATATATTAAAACATAATTATTTAAAAAATTATAACCTTAAGTTTGTAATAATTAAAAATAACTCCAATTCTATGTGACATAACTCTTTGTCTTCTATTTCAATTTAGAATGATTCTAGAGCATGTAATATAATATATAGTCTAAAAATTATACTCTCTAGCAACATAATATTTCGTAGGCTATAGTTGGTCAACATAATATTTCGTAGGCTATAGTTGGTCGCATATATCAAATATTTATTGTTTCGCATGCTTTCCTTAAATAAAACCTACGGAATTACCTAATGTGATTAAAATATATATATGACAATTAATTATTTTAAACAATAAAGATTTGATAACAATATGTATACGTTTTATCATTTTTTATTTCCTTATTATTAAAATAAATTACACAATTACATTAATCAAATAATAAAAATCTAGATTTTTTTGTGTATGTTGTATTTCGAATTTTTCAAAATGAGTATAAATTACTAAAACTATTAAAAGTCTCATATAAACTTTTAGGATCAAATTTTTAATTTTTTTCTATATTAAAATATAGTGATTATAAGGCCATATGAAGAAATAGTTTTAGTTTATATATATTTCATATCGTTTAAATTAAACTATACATCGTATGAAATATATACTTATATTTTGATATTTGCATTGAACATATATTGAAAAATTAATATTTTAATTTTGAAATATGTCATTGTTTTTTTAAATGATTATAAATTATTGAAACTACTAAACATCTCACATTAAAAAAAAAATCGTTGGTGTAAAGTTTTGTTACACAAATATGTAAATAATCATAAAATCATATGAGTAGAAACCTCATTTAATAAATATCCATATTAAATTTGTGCTATATTACTATGTTTATATTATTTAAATTTAATTATATATCATATACAATATATAAGATTGATTATTTTGATTTATTTACCCTATTTACGAATAAACAAGAGTGATAATTAAATTTATATGCATACGTCAATTTATTACATAATAGTAACTGATTACCTAGTTATTTAATATATATATATATATTTTAGGCCTGGGCATTCGAGTCCTCGGGTCGGGTTTGGGCGGGTCATGTCGGGTCCGGGTCCTTCGAGTCTTAGATATTTAGACCCAATAGGATAATTAGACTTTGTTGGTTTGGGTTCGGTTCGGGTCCTACCGAGTCCGGGTCGGTTCGAGTCTTATATAGTTGGACCCAATGGGGTAATTATAATTTATCGGTTTGGATTCGGTTCGGTTTCGGGTCAGGTTCGGATCCTCACGGGTCTGGCCCAAAAATACCTAAAAACACAAAAATACAGGAAAATATTTAAATACCCAAAAAAATACTCGAAATTTTATCTAAAATCTAACCGAAGGCATATAAATATCCAAAATTTTATTTGATTATTCGAATTATATTTTAAAAAACCTAAAATTTTACTTAAAACTCAAAAATATCTGAAAACCCAAATCCGAAACATAAATTAATACTCATAATACCATAAAATATACTAAAACACATGTATGTACATAATATATACTAGAAGTTATAAATATTTTGGGTACCCTATCGGGTCTCGGGTTCGGGTCGGGTCGGATCCAAGATCCGCGGGTCCTCCACATCAAGACCCAATAGGGTAAAATGATCGGTTCGGTTCTTACCCGAACCACACTTTTTCGGGTCGGTTCCGGGTCGGGTCTTAGGATCCGGGTAAAATGCCAGGCCTGATATATTTATTATTTTATAATATGCAGAAAATATAAAATAAATAATAAATATAAAATACTTATTGTGCATAAAGTGCAGATCTTAACCTAAGTATGTATCTCTTTAATTATTTTAAATCTGAAGTATTTTCTAATTCCCAGGTCAAAACAAACAAACCAAATGAGAATAAACTTCAAAATAAATATTTATATTGAGTAATAACCAAAATTAAAAAATACAAGAAGAGAAAAAAATGAAGATGAATAGGATTGACACGTGAACGTAAAATTTTCATGACCATAATTAATTTTTAAATTGTTAAATCATGATATAAAACTGAGTTAATTTTTAATTTGTTATTTTTTAAAAAAAAATTAATTTTTAAATCATTATGGTTATGTTAAATCGTGACCATGATTAATTTTAAATTGTTTATTTGTATTTGAAAAACTTAAAATATTGCTTTTTTGACATCAACAAAAACATACTCATATAAAATCATTGTTTTTAAAAATAATTTAACATTTAACTTAATTTTTTTGATAAAATTATTATTTTTAAATACTTTGTAAAAAATATAATTTCCTAATATTATTAGATAAATAAATAAACTATATTAAATTAGTTTTGAAACTTTATATATTTTAAATGAAAATATTTTATCAATTGCTTCTTAATAAAGCATTAGGGAACTGATAACACTTTACCAATCAAGCCCAGTGACACTCCGTTTATTTTCCATCACTCGAACACTGAAAAGTGAAAAGATATATGAAATCGGGTCAATTAAATTCTAAACTTTGATCTACAGTTCTAATTACAATTATTCCAGATCCTACATATAGATAATTATATAAAATACTCTAAAATTCTAAAATTTCAAATACATATAAAAACAATTGTATATAAATTTTGAATTTTTCAATACTAAAATTTTATATTTTAATTGCGCAGGTCTTATCCTTGTATAAAGAAGATACGAGAAAAAATCCACAAACATCAAAAGTAGAGTCGGAGAAAAAGGAAGAAGAAACCAAATAATCTTCTGTCTTCTAGAGACATAGATCTATACTATTATTTAAGAAGTATATTTGCTTACTTGTCATGTTCTCCATAAGTTTAGGTAATTTTGTTTATATGTCTTATTTTTAATATCTATATATATTTTATTTATAAATAAAATGAATTTATATGACTTTATCATATTTTTTGAAAATAAGATAATTCTTGTGAATTCTGTTGTTATCTTGAAATATATTTTTAATCATAAAAATTAAATTCTAAGTTAAGATATAAACACTATTATGTTTATCTAAAACAAATGTATATTAATAATTTTATTTAAATATAATGAAAACCTATTTATATTAATAATTTAATATTTTATAAAATAAGATAATCATTATGTATTATGTTGTTATGTTAAAAGCATATCTTCCTATTATAAAACTTAAAATTAAGATATAAAAATTATATTATTAATAATTAAATATAAATCATCAAAACAATTATTTGAAAAATGAATTTGTTGATTTGTCTTCATGATCCTAGGTAATTTTTATCATTTATCAGAATTGCTATAATTTTGTTTATTATTGATTATATAATTAAACCTAAATTATATTAATAATATGATATTTAGAAAATAAGTTAATTCTTATGATGTTATCTTGAAAAAATATTTTTCTATTATAAAATTTAAAATTAACATATAAAACATCTATAATATTATTTACGAAGTGAATTTGATGTTTGTTGATTTGTCATATTTTCCATAATTTTAGTTAATTGTGATAATTTATCACAATTCTATATTTTTGTATATAATTTATTATATATTTAAAAAAAATTATATTAATAGTATCAAATTGTTAGAAAATAATATACTTCTTATATATTAAGTCTCTGTCTTAAAAATATAATTTTCTATTAGAAATTTAAAATCAAGATATAAAAAGTTGTAGTTATTCTATAACTGAAATAAATTTACACAAATAATATTACACTTTTAGAAAATAAGGTAATTCTTATGTATTATGTTGTTATCTAGAAAATATATTTTTATATTATATAATTTAAAAGTAAAATAGAAAAATTATCTATTAGTAATTAAATATAAATCATCACTCAAGAAAAAATATTTAAGAATTGAATTTGCTGATTCATTAAGTTCTCCATGATTTTAGGTAATTTTACTTATATGTCATAATTTCTATAAGCTTATATAATTATTATATAATCAAAACAAATTTATCATATTATATTTTTAGAAAATAAATAACTTATGAAATATATTGTTATCTTGAAAATATGTTTTCTATTATAAAATTTAAAATTAAGATATAAAAAAATTATAATTATAAATATGTAAAATATTTGTATAAACTTATTATGCTAATTTCTAAATGAATAAAATATCAACTCATAAATATTCATAAGGGAATTATGCCCGCAAGTGCGGACAAAATACCTAGTATACCATTATAAAGAGTTTACTTAAAAACTATCTGACATATCTGATGTCTCCGAAAATATGTCCAGTGTCTTTATTTTTTTATTTTTTTGAATTACCCAGTGTATCATGCACCCACCAAGGTGGATCTAGACTAGAGGTGAATGTCCGTATCAGCCTACGTTATCAGCCGGAATACGCCTTGGTCACCGGATGCTGGGAGAGCCCAAAGTTTTAAATTTTATCCCCAGTGACCAACGGGATTCGAATCCGGGTCCATATTGAGGCCAAAGCTCCCTCAAGACCACTAGGCCGTCCTCGCTTGATTCAGTGTCTTTATCTGCATGAGCATGCCATGATCTTAGTCTCTACTTGTTGAAAATTTTTCCATCTTTTGCCAAATAGCGTTTGCTAGTATATACACAGCCACTTTCCTCTGCACTGCGTCTTCATACTGTCTCCATTCAAAGATCGCCAGATTCATCAATAAACATTCATGAACAACTTCTGGCTCGTTCCAAACGTTCACGGTTCATCGGATCATTAAAAGGGGCACTATGATTCTGAGACCAAAAAAAAAACATTACGAGCGTTAGTGTTTGGCCTTTTTAGGAACTATCCATCGTTACAAATCTAACATGCTAGTAAACTAAAAAGTCAATACTACATACCGACTTAATCTTAAGCGTGAGAGATTGGAGTCTTGGAGCGTCATTGAGTATAGAAGCAAGAAGATAAGCCCATCCTGGAGAACATGTACATAGCTCAAGATGTTCCAGATAGGGAAAGACAGAGCCACTTAGCCAAAAAAAAAAAAAAAAGAAAGAAAGACAGAGCCACGGTGATATGGATTTTGCAAATGAAGTACATACATATATATACCTGGGATGGGCGTTTGGGTACCCACTCGGGTTTGGTTCGGGTCTATTCGGATTTTGAGTTTTTGGGTTTAAAGATTTTAGCCCCGTTTGGGTATTTCTAAATGTTGGTTCGGTTCGAATATTTGCGAGTTTGGTTCAGGTTTGGATAACCCATTAAATTATTTAAAATTTATTATATATTTTAAATTTCTCAAAATCTATAACCAAAATAAAATATTACATATAAATTTGAATAACATATGTCAAAATACTTAAAATTAACATATAAATTGGTTTAGTTTGAATATTTGGATATGAAATCTATTACATATAATAAATTTAAAAAATTTAAATTACGCTCTTACAATACGCCAAAGTACTCTTTCATGGCATGGCTTACTACGCTCGACAGGCTCACGACAGGAGACAAATATCAGTCATGGAATTCGCAGTTGCCGAACTCTTGCGGACTCTGCGATACTCATTTTCAGACTAGGGACCATTTGTTCTTTCAATGCACGGTATCTGAAGAAGTTTGGAAAGGTATAACGCAAAGACTTCTCACCACACGGTATACCAATCAGTGGGGTGTTATTCTGCAACTGCTTTCAAGTCAAGGAGGGGATAAACTTAATCTGTTTCTGCTTAGATATGCTTTCCAAACAACTCTGTATGCTCTATAAAGGGAACACAATCAAAGGAAACATGGTGAAGCTTCTACTCCAACGCTTCAACTGACCCAAATGGTTGATAAAAGGGTTCGCAACAGGCTCGCAGTATTCCGAGGGAGATACGGCCATGACTATGAGAGGGGGCTGGCAAGATGGCTGGGCACAAGATAGAGACTTAGAGTTTTTATAAGTTTTTACAATACAAATCTAAATTCAATGAAGCAGTAAATGTAAAAACGTTTTTTTTGTTTGAATCAATTTAACTTCCTTCAAAAAAAAAAAGAAATCAATAGATTTCAAGTAATTTTTGTGTGTTTCAGTATATTTTAGCTATTTTAGATATTTAGTTTTGACTATTTGTATATATTTTCAAGTAGTTGGGTTAACTTAAAATTATTTTATATATTTTACATGTTTCTAATATACATTAAATCTAAAAATAAGTAATATATTTAGGTATATAAATCTATTTCAGATACATTCGGATACCCGAAATACTTCGGTTCGGGTGGGATTCAGTTCTATAAATACCAAAATTTTGAACCCGTTTGGATATTTAATTAATTTCAGTTCGGATTCGTTACTACTTTTTGGATCCGGTCCGGTTCGGTTCTTCGGATTCAGATTTTTTGTCCAGCCCTAATATATACTGAGAATAACAAACATAGGAGAAACATTCTTGACATTACTGGGGTAATAAATTGGGTTCTTACCTCTGAAATTGGAGAACAGAGAGAAACATGTTGGATTGAGGTAAGAGATCCAATGAACTTCCCAGATTGGACACAAGTAACCTCTATATTTGCTCTGGTCACCTCTAGCATAAACTTAAGCATAAGAAAGTTACTGACTGTATCCTTGATGTTTAATGTCTCCAAAGCAGGTGAATTTATCCAAAACCCATGAATCTCCTTGTTGTCGTTGGGGTGTTTCTCTCTTGAGTTATTAATAGTTATGCTCTTCAAAGTAGGAACATTGTCACTGCAGGGGCGGATCCAAGATGGTGTTTAGTATGGGGCACATAACCATTTCTATAAGTAAAATCTTAATATACATGTACTTAAATAAACTTAACACTAAATCTCAATGAACAAAAGAAAACTTAGGGTGGGGCACATGCCACACCCTCTAATGCATTGGGGTCCGCCCATTATATGATATAACCTCACATTGTCATATCTGGTCCGAATTATAACCAATTCTTCAAGAGGTGCACACCTTTTTAAAAGCGTTGCAATATATTCATCACTCCAGACTCCAACAGATGAAAGGTGAAGAATTTTGATTGATCCCGCCAGTTGAACCCAAAAATTGATGTTTGAAGCAGAATATTTTCTGTTAAGCCTGAGATGCAATCTCTCTAGAGTTGGAGAATCGTCAGACAACAAAAATCTGTAAAAAAACTCATGAAATTCTCGCGACTCTTCTCGTAATGCTCTTCGAGCTTGACGTATGGCACAAGTTCCCAAGGTTCCTTGTACCGTTTTGATATGAGACGTGTTGCAAAGCTCTCTTTAAAAAAGGAAGCTTTGAGAGTATCTTCAAGATTAGGTCATCTGGTAACTCTTTGACCTTCTGTCTCACCATTTTTTTGACTGCGCTCTCTATATCCGGGTACCTGTTTATATGTGAATAAAATATGTATATATACAAATATTATAGCTAACATGTTAATTTAAATAGTCTAGTGTGTTATATTCTTGCATATTCGTCAATCCAATAAGATTTTGAGTCACTAAAGCTAGTGTTATATTTAATAAATATTTCTTGTATTTGAATATAAAAATACCATATATATTTATAATATAAGAAAGCAAATAAAAGATAACATGGTCTGGTGGAAAATGTTCTCCCTCGTTATGCCCAACCTGGATTCGAGTAGGTTTGATGCCAGTTTACCTTATATTAAAATGTTTAAACTTATTTTCAGATATTTAGTTACCAGTTCGGTTTCAGCTCGGGCTTGGTTGTTCAGATATAAATATATAGGAACCATTAGGGTATGGCAGAGTTTCGGTCCGGTCTTGATTTTGGGTTTTTCGGTTCCGTTTTTATGCCCAAGACTAGTCTTTAACATTACTCTCCATTAGGGTGATAAATATTTCATATTTACTTAAATCTGGAAAATTTCCATCTATTTTATAATCTTACTTCTACAAATATATTTGTTCTGAGTTACTTCTTGAGATGCAAAAAAAAAATTAAGGTTGGAAAAATAAACAAAATTCGAAAATCTGACCTGACTCGATAAAAATAAATCCAAACCGATCTGAATCTGACATAAATACCAAATGAATCTTGTTTTACGGTATTACAGACTATGAGTTTTTACCAGAACCCGAATCTCAATAGATATTCGAGAAAACTTGAAATTCAAAATCCCAAAAAGAGATATAAATTGTACCAAATTCCATAACATCCAAATATGTATCCAAAATACATTCAGATGTTAATGAGTATATGAAATAATTATTTATTGCATGAATAATTAACTCAAATACTCGTATGGTTGATAGACGAGTCTACTATATTATTTTGATGGATAACAATATGGTTTGAAAAAGCCACGTACACAAAGTTTATGGAAAAAATTGAATTATATTGAGAATCAAATTACAAATTAATGATTTTGTAAACGATAACTCGATTAATATCTGAAACCGGAATTATTGAGGTTTAACCAGTTATCAAACATGTAACTTAACCCAAACCAAACCAGACTAAATCTAAACCGAACAAATCTGAACCAGATCCGACCTGAAATTTTATAATATTCGAATGGGGGCAAAATGCATGAACTCAAAAACCCAAACCCGAATGAACCTGACTCGGTACTGATTAAGTCCCCGATTGCCCATCACTAAAAAGAGTGTGCACATTTTCACACATTAATCAAAGACTGGCTTTTTTTAACAATATAAAGAAGATACTGGAAAGAACACACAAGCATCAAAAATAAAGTCAGGTAAAAAAAGGAAGAAAACACCTAAGAAACTTTTCTGTCTTCTACAGACATACATAATACATAAGAGTGTTTACTTAAACACTAACTGACATGTCTCTGACTCTCTGTTCAGTTTATTTATCTGCATGCCCATCTCATGATCTATGTCTCTACATCTTGTTGAAAATGTGGCCATCTTTAGCCAAAGAGCATTTGCTAGTATATACGCAGCCACTTTCCTCTGCTGCACTGTGTCTTCATATTGTCTCCATTCAAAGATCGCCAGATTCATCAATAAACATTCAGGAACAACTTCTGGCTCGTTCCAAACGTTCACGGTTCATTGGATCATTAAAAGGGGCACTATGATTCTGAGACCAAAAAAAAAAACATTACAGGCGTTAGTGTTCGGCCTTTTTAAGAACTATCCATCGTTACAAATCTAACATGCTAGTAAAATAAAAAGTCAATACTACATACCGACTTAATCTTAAGCGTGAGAGATTGGAGTCTTGGAGCATCATTGAGTATAGAAGCAAGAAGATTAGCCCATCCTGGAGAACATGTACATAGCTCAAGATGTTCCAGATAGGGAAAGACAGAGCCACTTAGAAAAAAAAAAAAAGAAAGACAGAGCCACGGCGATATGGATTTTGCAAATGAAGTACATACGTATATATACCTGGGGTGGGCGTTCGGGTTCGGTTCGGGTCTATTCGGGTTTTGAGTTTTTGGGTTTAAAGATTTTAGCCCGTTTGGGTATTTCTAAATTTTGGTTCGGTTTGAATTTTGCGAGTTTGGTTCAGGTTCGGATAACCCATTAAATTATTTTAAAATTTTTTAAAATTTAATCTATATTTTAAATTTCTCAAAATCTATAACCAAAATAAAATATTACATATAAGTTTGAATAACATATGTCAAAATACTTAAAATTAATATATAAATTGGTTTAGTTTGAATATTTGGATATGAAATCTATTACATGTAATAAATTTTTAAAAAATTAAAATACGCTCTTACAATACGCCAACAGGTCACGACAGGAGACAAATATCAGTCATGGAATTCGCAGTTGCCGAGCTCTTGCGGACTCTGCGATACTCATTTGCAGACGAGGGACCATTTTTTCTTTCAGTGCATGGTATATGAAGAAGTTTGGAAAGGTATAACGCAAAGACTTCTCACCACACGGTATACCAATCAGTGGGGTGTTATTCTGCAACTGTTTTCAAGTCAAGGAGGGGATAAACTTGATCTGTTTCTGCTTAGATATGCTTTCCAAACAACTCTGTATGATCTATGGAGGGAACGTAATCAAAGGAAACATGGTGAAGCTTCTACTCCAACGCTTCAACTGACCCTAATGGTTGATAAAAGGGTTCGCAACAGGCTCGCAGTCTTCCGAGGGAGATACGGCCATGACTATGAGAGGGGGCTGGCAAGATGGCTGGGCACAAGATAGAGACTTAAAGTTTTTAGAAGTTTTTACAATACAAATCTAAATTCAATGAAGCAGTAAATGTAAAAACTTTTTTTTGTTTAAATTAATTTAGCTTCTTTCAAAAAAGAAAAAGAAATCAATAGATTTCAAGTAATTTTTGTGTGTTTGAGTATATTTTAGCTATTTTAGATATTTAGTTTTGACTATTTGTATATATTTTCAAGTAGTTGGGTTAACTTAAAAGTATTTTATATATTTTGCATGTTTCTAATATACATTAAATCCAAAAATAAGTAATATATATAGGTATATAAATCTATTTCAGATACATTCGGATACCCGAAATACTTCAGTTCGGGTCGGGTTTGGTTTCAGTTCTATAAATACAAAAAATTTTGAACCCATTCAGATATTTAATTAGTTTCAGTTTGGATTCGTTACTACTTTTTGGATCGGGTTCGTTTCGGTTCTTCGGATTCAGATTTTTTGTCAAGCCCTAATATATACTGAGAATAACAAACATAGGAGAAACATTCTTGACATTACTAGGGTAATAAATTGGGTTTTTACCTCTGAAATTGGAGAACAGAGAGAAACATGTTGGATTGAGGTAAGCGATCCAATGAACTTCCCAGATTGGACACAAGTAACCTCGATATTTGATCTGGTCACCTCTAGCATAAACTTAAGCATAAGAAAGTTACTTACTGTATCCTTGATGTTAATTGTCTCCAAAGCAGGTGAATTTATCCATAACCCATGAATCTTCTTGTTTTCGTTGGGGTGTTTCTCTCTTGAGTTATTAATAATTTTGCTCTTCAAAGTAGGCACATTGTCACTGCAGGGGCGGATTCAAGATGGTGTTTAGTATGGGGCACATAACCATTTCTATAAGTAAAAGCTTAATATACATGTACTTAAATAAACTTAATACTAAATGTCAATGAACAAAAGAAAAATTAGGGTGGGGCACATGCCATACCCTCTAATGCACTGGGGTCCGCCCATTGATATGATATAAACTCACATTGTCATATCTGGTTCAGAGTTATAACCAATTCTTCAAGAGCTGCACACCTTTTTAAAAGCGTTGCAATATATTCATCACTCCAGACTCTAACAGATGAAAGGTGAAGACTTTTGATTGATTCCGCCAGTTGAAACCAAAAATTGATGTCTGAAGCAGAATATTTTCTGTTAAGTCTGAGATGTAATCTCTCAAGAGTTGGAGAATCGTCAGAAAACAACAATCTGTAAACAAAACTCATGAAATTCACGCTACTCTTCTCGTAACGCTCTTCGAGCTTGACGTATGGCACAATTTTCCAAGGTTCCTTGTGCCGTTTTGATATGAGACGTGTTGCAAACCTCTCTTTAAAAAAGGAAGCTTTGAGAGTATCTTGAAGATTAGGTCATCTGGTAACTCTTTGACCTTCTGTCTCACCATTTTTTTTGACTGCGCTCTCTATATCCAGGTACAT
The DNA here is from genome assembly GCA_932364175.1 of Eruca vesicaria subsp. sativa. Lineage (NCBI taxonomy): Eukaryota > Viridiplantae > Streptophyta > Magnoliopsida > Brassicales > Brassicaceae > Eruca > Eruca vesicaria. Next base: position 42,204 of record CAKOAT010341821.1, read on the forward strand.
GTTTATATGTGAATCAAATATGTATATATACAAAATATATTAGCTAACATGTTAATTTAAATAGTCTAGTGTGTTATACTCTTGCATATTCGTCAATCCAATAAGAGTTTGAGTCACTAAAGCTAGTGTTAATTTTAATAAATATTTCTTGTATTTGAATATAGAAATACCATATATATTTATAATATAAGAAAGAAAATAAAAGATAACATGGTCTGGTGGAAAATGTTCTCCCTCGTTATTCCCAACCTGGATTCGAGTAGGTTTGATGCCAGTTTACCTTATATTAAAATGTTTAAACTTATTTTCAGATATTTGGTTACCAGTTCGTTTCTCGGTTCGGCTTCAGCTCAGGCTCAGTTGTTCAGATATAAATATATAGGAACCATTAGGGTATGGCAGAGTTTCGGTCCGGTCTCGATTTTGGGTTTTTCGGTACCGTTTTTATGCCCAAGACTAGTCTTTAACATTACTTTGCACTAGGGTGATAAATATTTCATATTACTAAAATCTGGAAAATTTCCATCTATTTTATAATCTTACTTCTACAAATATCTTTGTTCTGAGTTACTTCTTGAGATGCAAAAAAAAAAAATTAAGGTTGGATAAATAAACCAAATCAGAGAATCTGACCTGACTCAATAAAAATGAATCCAAACCGATCTGAATCTGACATAAATACCAAATGAATCTTCTTTTACGGTATTTCAGACTATGAGTTTTTACCTGAACCAAAATCGCAATAGATATTCGAAAAAACTTAAATTCAAAATCCTAAAAAGAGAAAGAAATTGTACCAAATTCTATAACATCCAAATATGTATCCAAAATACATTCAGATGTTAATGAGTATATGAAATAATTATTTATTGCATGAATAATTAACTCAAATACTCGTATGGTTGATAGACGAGTCTACTAAATTATTTTGATGGATAACAATATGGTTTGAAAAAGCCACGTACACAAGTTTATGAAAAAAATGAATTATATTGAGAATCAAAGTACAAATTAATGATTTTGCAAACGATAACTCGATTAGTATCTGAAACCGGAACTATTGGGGTTTAATAAGTTATCGAATATGTAACTTAATCCGAACTGAACCCGACTAAATCTAAACCAAACAAATCTGAACTAGAACCGACCTGAAATTTTATAATATTCGAATTGGGACAAAATGCATGAACTCAAAAACCCAAACCCGAATGAACCTGACTCAGTACTGATTGAGTCCTCGATTGCCCCTCACTAAAAAGAGTGTGCACATTTCACACATTAATCAAAGACTGACTTTTTTAACAATATAAAGAAGATACTGGAAATAACACACAAACATCAAAAATAAAGTCAGGTAAAAAAAAGGAAGAAAACACCTAAGAAACTTTTCTGTCTTCTACAGACAGACATACATAATACATAAGAGTGTTTACTCAAACACTAACTGACATGTCTCTGACTCTCTGTTCAGTTTCTTTATCTGCATGCGCATCTCATGATCTTTGTCTCTACATCTGGTTGAAAATGTGGCCATCTTTAGCCAAAGAGCATTTGCTAGTATATACGCAGCCACTTTCCTCTGCTGCACTGTGTCTTCATATTGTCTCCATTCAGAGATCGCCAGATTCATCAATAAACATTCACGAACAACTTATGGCTCGTTCCAAACGTTCTCGGTTCATCGGATCATTAAAAGGGGCACAATGATTCTAAGACCAAAAAAAAAACATTACGGGCGTTAGTGTTCGGCCTTTTTAGGAACTATCCATTGTTACAAATCTAACATGCTAGTAAAATAAAAAGTCAATACTACATACCGACTTAATCTTAAGCGTGAGAGATTGGAGTCTTGGAGGGTCATTGAGTATAGAAGCAAGAAGATTAGCCCATCCTGGAGAACATGTACGTAGCTCAAGTTGTTCCAGATAGGGAAAGACAGAGCCACTTAGCAAAAACAAAAAAGAAAGACAGAGCCACGGCGATATGGATTTTGCAAATGAAGTACATACGTATATATACCTGGGGTGGGCGTTCGGGTACTCATTCGGGTTCGGTTCGGGTCTATTCGGGTTTTGAGTTTTTGGGTTTAAAGATTTTAGCCCGTTTGGGTATTTCTAAATTTTGGTTCGGTTTGAATCTTTGCGATTTTGGTTCAGGTTCGGATAACCCATTAAATTATTTTGAAATTTTCAAAAATTTAATATATATTTTAAATTTCTCAAAATCTATAACCAAAATAAAATATTACATATAAATTTGAATAACATATGTCAAAATACTTAAAATTAACATATAAATTGGTTTAGTTTGAATATTTGGATATGAAATCTATTACATATAATAAATTTAAAAAAATTAAAATACGCTCTTACAATACGCCAAAGTACTCCTTCGTGGCATGGCTTGCTACGCTCGACAGGCTCACGACAGGAGACAAATATCAGTCATGGAATTCGCAGTTGCCTAGCTCTTGCGGACTCTGCGATACTCATTTGCAGACGAGGGACCATTTGTTCTTTCAATGCACGGTATCTGAAGAAGTTTGGAAAGGTATAACTCAAAGACTTCTCACCACACGGTATACCAATCAGTGGGGTGTTATTCTGCAACTGCTTTCAAGTCAAGGAGGGGATAAACTTGATTTGTTTCTGCTTAGATATGCTTTCTAAACATCTCTGTATGATCTATGGAGGGAATGCAATCAAAGGAAACAATGTGAAGCTTCTACTCCAACGCTTCAACTGACCCAAATGGCTGATAAAAGGGTTCGCAACAGGCTCGCAGTCTTCCGAGGGAGATGCGGCCATGACTATGAGAAGGGGCTGGCAAGATGGCTGGGCACAAGATAGAGACTTAAAGTTTTTAGAAGTTTTTACAATACAAATCTAAATTCAATGAAGCAGTAAATGTAAAAACGTTTTTTTGGTTTAAATCAATTTAACTTCTTTCAAAAAAGAAAAAGAAATCAATAGAGTTCAAGTAATTTTTGTGTGTTTGATTATATTTTAGCTATTTTAGATATTTAGTTTTGACTATTTGTATATATTTTCAAGTAGTTGGGTTAACTTAAAAGTATTTTATATATTTTACATGTTTCTAATATACATTAAATCTAAAAATAAGTAATATATTTAGGTATATAAATCTATTTCAGATACATTCGGATACCCGAAATACTTTGGGTCGGGTTTGGTTTCAGTTATATAAATACCAAAATTTTGAACCCGTTCGGATATTTAATTAATTTCAGTTCGGATTCGTTACTACATTTTTGATCGGGTTCGGTTCTTCGGATTCAGATCTTTTGCCCAGCCCCAATATATACTGAGAATAACAAACATAGGAGAAACATTCTTAACATTACTGGGGTAATAAATTAGGTTCTTACCTCTGAAATTGGAGAACAGAGAGAAACATGTTGGATTGAGGTAAGAGATCCAATGAACTTCCCAGATTGGACACAAGTAACCTCGATATTTGATCTGGTCACCTCTAGCATAAACATAAGTATAAGAAAGTTACTGACTGTATCCTTGATGTTTAATGTTTCCAAAGCAGGTGAATTTATAAAAACCCATGAATCTTTTTGTTGTCGTTGGGGTGTTTCTCTCTTGAGTTATTAATAGTTATGCTCTTCAAAGTAGGCACATTGTCACTGTAGGGGCGGATCCAAGATGGTGTTTAGTATGGGGCACATAACCATTTCTATAAGTAAAAGCTTAATATACATGTACTTAAATAAACTTAACACTAAATGTCAATGAACAAAAGAAAAATTAGGGTGGGGCACATGCCACACCCTCTAATGCACTGGGGTCCGCCCATTGATATGATATAACCTCACATTGTCATATCTGGTTCAGAGTTGTAACCAATTCTTCAAGAGCTGCACACCTTTTTAAAAGCGTTGCAATATATTCATCACTCCAGACTCTAACAGATGAAAGGTGAAGACTTTTGATTGATCCCGCCAGTTGAACCCAAAAATTGATGTCTGAAGCAGAATATTTTCTGTTAAGCCTGAGATGCAATCTCTATAGAGTTGGAGAATCGATAGACAACGACAATCTGTAAACAACACTCATGAAATACACGCGACTCTTCTTGTAACGCTCTTCGAGCTTGACATATGGCACAAGTTCCCAAGGTTCCTTGTGCCGTTTTGATATGAGACGTGTTGCAAAGCTCTCTTTAGAAAAGGAAGCTTTGAGAGTATCTTCAAGATTAGGTCATCTGGTAACTCTTTGACCTTATGTCTCACCATTTTTTTTACTGCGCTCTCTATATTCGGGTACCTGTTTATATGTGAATCAAATATGTATATATACAAAATATATTAGCTAACATGTTAATTTAAATAGTCTAGTGTGTTATATTCTTGCATATTCGTCAATCCAATAAGAGTTTGAGTCACTAAAGCTAGTGTTAATTTTAATAAATATTTCTTGTATTTGATATAGAAATACCATATATATTTATAATATAAGAAAGCAAATAAAAGATAACATGGTCTGGTGGAAAATTTTCTCCCTCGTTATGCCCAACCTGGATTCGAGTAGGTTTGATGCCAGTTTACCTTATATTAAAATGTTTAAACTTATTTTCAGATATTTGGTTACCAGTTCGGTTCTCGGTTCGGTTTCAGCTTGGGCGCGGTTGTTCAGATATAAATATATAGGAACCATTAAGGTATGGCAGAGTTTCGGTCCGGTCTCGATTTTGGGTTTTTCGGTACCGTTTTTATGCCCAAGACTAGTCTTTAACATTACTTTGCACTAGGGTGATAAATATTTCATATTACTAAAATCTGGAAAGTTTCCATCTATTTTATAATCTTACTTCTACAAATATCTTTGTTCTGAGTTACTTCTTGAGATGCAAAAAAAAAAATTAAGGTTGGACAAATAAACCAAATCCGAGAATCTGACCTGACTCGATAAAAATGAATCCAAACCGATCTGAATCTGACATAAATACCAAATGAATATTCTTTGACGGTATTTCAGACTATGAGTTTTTACCCGAACCAAAATCTCAATAGATATTCGAAAAAACTTAAATTCAAAATCCTAAAAAGAGAAAAAAATTGTACCAAATTCTATAACATCCAAATATGTATCCAAAATACATTCAGATGTTAATGAGTATATAAAATAATTATTTATTGCATGAATAATTAACTCAAATACTCGTATGGTTGATAGACGAGTCTACTAAATTATTTTGATGGATAACAATATGGTTTGAAAAAGCCACGTACACAAGTTTATGAAAAAAATGAATTATATTGAGAATCAAAGTACAAATTAATGATTTTGAAAACGATAACTCGATTAGTATCTGAAACCGGAACTATTGAGGTTTAACAAGTTATCGAATATGTAACTTAATCCGAACTGAACCCGACTAAATCTAAACCGAACAAATCTGAACTAGAACCGACCTGAAATTTTATAATATTCGATTGGGGACAAAATGCATGAACTCAAAAACCCAAACCCGAATGAACCTGACTCGGTACTGATTGAGTCCTCGATTGCCCCTCACTAAAAAGAGTGTGCACATTTCACACATTAATCAAAGACTGGATTTTTAACAATATAAAGAAGATACTGGAAAGAACACACAAACATCAAAAATAAAGTCAGGTAAAAAAAGGAAGAAAACACCTAAGAAACTTTTCTGTCTTCTACAGACAGACATACATAATACATAAGAGTGTTTACTCAAACACTAACTGACATGTCACTAACAGACAGACATACATAATACATAAGAGTGAATTTGTTGATTTGTCTCGATAATTCTAGGTAATTTTGATCATTTATCAGATTTTTTCTAATTTTGTTTATTATTGACTATATAATTAAAACTAGTTTATATTAATAATATGATATTTTAGAAAATACGTTGATTCTTATGTATTATGATGTTATCTGAAAGTATATTTTCCTATTATAAATTTTAAAATTAACATGTAAAAAATCTATACTATTATTTAAGAAGTGAATTTGATGTTTGCTGATTTGTCATATTTTCCAGAATTTTAGGTAATTTTGATAATTTATCATAATTTCTATAACTTTATATATAATTTATTTAATATTTAAAACAAATTTATATTAATAGTATTATATTTTTAGAAAATAAGATACTTTTTATGTATTATTCGTTATCTTGAAAATATATTTTTATTTTATATAATTTAAAAGTAAAATAGAAAATTATCTATTATTAATTAAATATAAATCACAACTCAAGAAAAATTATTTAAGAAGTGAATTTGCTGATTCATTAAGTTTTTTCATGATTTTAGGTAATTTTTATTATATGTCATAATTTCTATAATCTTATATAATTATTATATAATTAAAATTTTTTATAATAAATTTTTAGAAAATAATTAACTTATGCAATATATTATTATTTTGAATATATGTTTTCTATTATAAATTTAGAATTAAGATATAAAAATTTATAATTATTAAGTAATTAAAATATTTGTATAAATATTATAATTACATATAAATCAAGCAAAATAATTATAGAAATATATTATTTTAAATATTTCTGATGTTTGAGTTTTTTCATTGATAATTATTTGATGTTTGATTTGTATTTTAAAAAACATAAATATAATTTATTATGCTGGTTTTTAAATTAATAAACTATCAAATAATAAATATTCATAAGAGAATTATGCCCGCACAAGTTTATTAAATAATAAATATCAATTCTATAATATTTATAAATAAATTATTTATATTAATATCAAAATTACTATAATAAATAATATATATAACATAACTTAATTACAACGATTTTATAAATTTATAAATAAAAAATTACATATGCATGATAACATATATTCTTACAGTTTACAACATATTTCAATTTATTAATGAAAAATATTTAAATAAACTTTTAAAGAAGAAATAATTTAAGATCTAATAATATCTAAATTAGCATATTAAAATATAATTTCATATATTTTAATTTGAGAAAATATAATATTAAATTTAGTTGATATCAAAATTATTTGATTATATAGTATGTTGAATTGTATATTATGATTTACAATTACAGTTTCTTACAGTTTATTTCATAAAAATATAATTATCTATTATAAATATGGAATGGGTGGAAAGCCATATTATTAATTTATATTATAATAAATATTTATTTAATATTATAATAAAATAAACTTTGTCAAATAAAAAAATAAATAACTATACTACAATACAGATCAGGTTAGGATATAAAACATCGGTTATCGTTTTAATTTGTTTCACATCGTAAATTCCATAAAGTAACCATATATCGTTTGGATCCGGGTTATACTAGTTTGGTTCTGATATAATTGAAGTTATATCCAAAATTTAAAAGAAAAACATAAGAAATAAATACTTATTTATAAAGAATTATATATTTAAAATATTTAATTAAAATATTTATTTCTAGATACCATTTCAAATAAACATAAAAATAACTATTTGAAGTACATATTTATTTTGTATATATTTATACTTGTAATTAATTTGGACATTCAAATCGGTCTTCAAGTTTGCCGAATTTTTGTTTTTTTGGATTACCCCTTCAGGCTCAGATAATAACACTTAGAGTTTTGATATGTTTTGTACCACATTAAGAGATTCATTCTGGTATTTTTTTATATTTCAGACTAGCTATTGAACGACTTTTTTTATTTGGGTCGATTCAGACTTGGAAAGCGTGGATAAAAATCTAGTATGTTCTTATAAAATGTGTATGCTTTAAAAAATATTTCTAACTATTTAATCATATTTAATAAAATTCTTTCTTACTTTCTATAAATTTATTCTTCAACAATCATAATAACTAAAACTTATAGCTATGTTTGTAACAAAGAATATGTATATTGTCATGTTCACATCATTTATATACTTGAAATTTTTAATTAATATTTGATTATACATGGGTTAATTCCTAAATGCATTTCAGTTTTAATAGATTAGATATTTATGGAGATTTATTAGTTTGAAGTATTTCAGTAATTAGGCTATATTTTAAGGATGAGTATTTAATAGTACTAGTTGCATACCCTCGAGCAAGCGCGGAGCCGAGATCATTGATGTTTGTTTTTTTTTTTTGGTTGTTGGTTTAGTGGGTTCTTCTAGTAATACCAAATACTAATGAAATGGAAAGAATGTAGCAGAAGTGTAAAGTGAAAATATTGTATATACAATGTGTTAAATGTTATTTATATGCGAAGTAAGGTTTATAGGAATAATTAAACTATAATATAGTTTATAGTGTGTAAAAATAGGTGTCTATCTTGTTTTTTATTTTTTATGCTGTAAATAGTTTTTATATCGGATGTCAAAACTTGATATAATTATTCATTTATAGTATTTATATTTGTACTAAACGATTTATCAATTTGAAAATAACTTTAATTTAAGCTAATATTTGTTGTTTGGGTTTCATTAGATAGGTTTGTATATGTTTTTTTGTAAGTTTGAATTTTGTTTATGAATAATGTGGCATTTTTATTTACGGCGTCATCGACTATGGGAATCCATTCGCCGGAGTCTGATAAAAATGAAATTATAGTAACTATTAAAAATATAAGAGAAATTACATATTCATTTTGTAAATAACAAAAAATACTTAAATTTGTTGTTTTCTATTTTATTTCACATACATAATTTTTGAAAATATATATTAGGAAATATGATAGAATATATATATTAAGACATGATAGTGCCGCGTGAGACTCATTTTTTTTTTTGATCTATTTTTAATTGTTTTGGGTTTGAATTCGTTAAACTTTAGGACTTTTCTCACTAATTTGGACTTTAAACAATAAGCCCATAAGAGAAAAAAACATAAAAACATTAAAATCAAAAAACTAATCTTATTATATAAAGCTTGGTTTTCAAAGTTACTAATTAACATGATTGTGACATGTGGTAATTACATATCTAAGATTATGACATATGTTAAATCATAATTTTCTTTTTTTTTTACTTAAATACTTAATCTAAACGAATTTACTTTTTTCTTACAATTTTCCTTCTTAAAAATACACTTAAACTAAACAATTTTAAATCATAACTTTCCTTTTTAAATACTCAAACTAAAACGAATTTCCTTTTTTCTTACAATTTTATTTATATAAGATACTCAAACTAAACGAATTTATTTATTTCTTAAAATAATTATTTACTAGTAATTTTTCCTTTTAAAGTTAAAAAAAGGAATTCATAATTATCTTTTTTTTAGGATTTGTAAAAAGGAAAATTAAAATAAAAATAATAATTACTTTTTACTATTAAATTAATTTTTTTTTAAAAAAAATAATTATTTAATAGTAATTTTTCCTTTTTAAGTTAAAAAAAAGAATTCAAAATTTTTCTCAGAAATAGTTATTAATAGTGTAATTTTTAAAAAATATTGTAAACAAAAAAACTATATTAATATTAGTATTTATTTTCCTAAGCATGGGTTTAAAATAATTACAAAGAAAAATAGTATTTTAAGTTTTATATACAAAATAAAATCTTAAAAAATCTTATAAATATAATAGTATTTTAAATTTTACAAGGAGAATTCTAAAACCGAAATTTATTATAATTTTATTTTAGTTGTAGAATATTATTTGCACTACCAAATTCAATATGTGTTTAAAATAATTAGAAGTCTATAAATTTATTTTAGTTGTAGTATTTATTAAAAATAAAATTATATTTGATTTATTTTTTTCATACAATTTTCCTTCTTAAAAATACACTTAAACTAAACAATTTTAAATCATAACTTTTCTTTTTAAATACTCAAACAAAAAACGAATTTCCTTTTTTCTTACAATTTTATTTATAAAAAATACTCAAACTAAACGAATTTATTTTTTTCTTAAAAATAATTATTTAATAGTAATTTTTCCTTTTTAAGTTAAAAAAAGAAATTCATAATTATCTTTTTTTTAGGATTTGTAAAAAGGAAAATTAAAATACAAAGAATATTCACTTTTTACTATTAAATTAAATTTATTTTTTTCTTAAAAATAATTATCTAATAGTAATTTTTAATTTTAAGTTAAAAAAGGAATTCAAAATTTTTCTCAGAAATAGTTATTAATAGTGTAATTTTTACAAATTATTGTAAACAAAAAAAAAACGATATTAATATTAGTATTTATTTTCCTAAGCATGGGTTTAAAATAATTACAAAGAAAAACAGTATTTTAAGTTTTATATACAAAATAAAATCTTAAAAATTCTTATAAATATAATAGTATTTTTGATTTTACAAAGAGAATTCTAAAACCAAAATTTAATATAATTTTATTTTAGTTGTAGAATATTATTTGCACTACCAAATATAATATGTGTCTAAAATAATTAGAAGTCTATAAATTTATTTTAGTTGTAGTATTTATTTAAAATAAAATTATATTTGAAAAGTCAAAAAAAAATGGGTTAAGATAATTACAAAATCAATAGGCATTGGTTTAAAATAAAGAATTTTCTTTAAAATTCCAAACAAAAAGAGAACTGTAAAATTTTTTTATTTTTTTATTATAATTAACTATTTTTTTTATGGAAGCCCATTGGTCTAGGTTTGACTAAAGATTAATTTTTTTACATTATCAGGTCCATGTTTTGAGTTTGTGAGAAGGAAAATTATCAGTTTACTGGACAAAATGTTTATAAGATAATTTTAGCATTGTACAAAAAATATGTATGGTGTGAGTCCTCTGTAAAACTTATGGGGATGTAGACGTGAATCCTTATAAAATGCGTACAATTTTTGACTGTAGAACACTTATGTAATTAATTTCTTTCACAATTTGTATTAATATAATTAACCACCGTTAACAAAACTATAATTTCTTTTTATATCATCGATACACATTGATATTCATCTATAAGGTTTAAAACTAATATATAGTTACAAATAAATAAATATATCGATATATACTGATCTACTATTAAAGTTTAAAACTAATCAATTTTCTTCAGTTACAAAACTGAAGTAATAGTCGATGATGGAAATTATTATGATTTAAATTTGTTTAGTTTAAGCGTATTTTTAAGAAGGAAAATTGTAAGAAAAAAATAAATTCGTTTAGATTAAGTATTTAAGTAAAAAAAAAGAGGAAAACTATGATTTAACATATGTCATAATCTTAGATATGTAATTGCCACATGTCACAATCATGTTAAAAAAAAAATCTTTTTAATGATTGTTTCTTTTTCATGTCTATTAAAACATGTACTAATACAATATATTTGCATAAAAGATTATTCATACAATCGAGATTTTAAAACATAATTTTTATAAAACACATATATTTTTGTGGCTACAAGAATCAAAACAGGATAAAATTTCATAAGGTATTAATAGTTTTATTACCTCTAAATTTGATGATAAAATGCTGATATATAATGTTTTCTATTACCTATACAACTAAGATTATTTGCAATTCACTTATAGATTCATCTATAAATTTTGTTCTAAAATAGAGAAATTCTATTACCAATGTATATAAATGATAAAAGCACAGAGAAATCGAGACCTTACAATGACAACACAAGCATTACTAAATTACAATTTAAACTTCATAATATGTTTGAGTAAGAAGAATAAAAACAAATTAATAAAGACAAAACTAAGAGTTTAATAAAGTATATTCCTTTATCATATACTTGATTGGCTTGATTTACCTCTCAAATTCTTTGTATTTCACTCTAATTTACATTTCTTTAGATTGCTTTTAATTTGAACTTTCGGGTCTCGCTTATTTTCTCTAGCTCTACGTATATGTGCCATGATTATTGAATTGAAGTTTAACCAAAACTTATGTAAAAAAACCCAATTTTGATTTCTAAAATGAATTTGACACACCATATATATAAAAATATTCAATTTCAATAAAAAAAAGTTTTTTATTTTTATCTTTTTTTATTAAACTTATAAAACATTAATCAAAATCCGTGCAACGCACGGGTCCATATCTAGTATAATAATAACCCAAACGAAAAAACTAAAATATATAATAGCTGCATGGTGTGAATCCACACGCTTGGAGACTTAATTAAATACCTTTTACCACTTGACTAATGGTTATTCATTTGTCATAGTCATTTTAAAAGAAATTATAGACTTTTAAAAATTAAACGCATGAGCTCTACAAAATGCTGACGTCAAAACCTTGAGAAGTCTTGAAAGTGTAACATTATATATAAGATCTTAAGTTAAGAAAAAATATATATTGTAGTGACCCGGTTTCTTAAGCAGTTGGTTTGTGTTTATCATTAATTTGTTCTAAACCGATTCTTATTTCTTTTTTGGTTTAATTATTTATTTTTATTCTTTTGACAACTGGTTTAATTATTTATCTTAATCTTCTGGATTCGTGATATATAAATAAAGCGTATATATATATATATATATATATATATCTATATATCTTCTTCTAGTTAAACCTAAATTGCGAGCCGCCACAACTCAACACCACCCATTGATAATCCTTCTCCCTCACATCCTCTCATAACCTTCTTCTTCCTCCTAATTTTCGTTCTTATTCTTTAAACTCCCCTTGTTCTCCTCTCCGGCTTGTTTCCTCGGGTGTAGAGCGCTGTCATACTCGTATGTAATCATCACCGTTACCAAAGGATCTAAGTTGCGAGTCACCACTACCAAGGAGCAGCGCCCGTCCATCACATGCCTCGTGCCACAACGTCCATTGCGTCGACGTTATGCATTGGGTCCGTGAGAAGGAGAACGTGAGTCGAGACGTGACATAAAAAACAGGAACCACCGCATCTCAAACATCACCGGCGCCGATCCACACGGCCATCAACCGTCAGCCACTCATGTCACCGGAGGTGTAGATCCGTCGTTTCTTGTGCCACAATCTATTTCTTTTAATTATGAACCCTAGAGCTTTTGTTTGGATGTTGTATTTTCCTTTTCACTACCACGTCGGATCTGATCCAAGGAATATATGGTTATCCCAGCCTGGTAACTTCCGAACCAGGCAATCCACGCATGTACCCTAGGTCTGATCTCCTGTTTCCTTTTTTTTTTATTTAACTCCCTTTCATGTCGTGTAACTGATATATTGTGCAAGTTGTTTTTTTTTTTTTACTTAATTGTGCAAGTTATTCCACTTGTAATTTCTTAATATTTTTTATCATCTCTTACTCCGGTTTGGTGTATCTATGGCGAGAAGTCGATACAAGGCGAAATCCCTGGAAATTCTTGGTGACCAGTGGGATATTCCATTTAAGCATGTGTTAGTTTAGTATTACTGTCTAATATCGAAACATGTTTAATATCTGTGAATAGAGTATGCATGATGGTTTCTTCCTTTGATCAGTGCAAAGGAAATACAAGCTTTCAAGGTAATCACACTTTCTTCGTTTTCCTTTTCTTTGTAAATTTTTTTCTTTACTCAACTGTTATTCATTTGGATATAATTTAAGAAAGAGAGTATTGCAATGCTTATTACAATTAGTACATTGTCCCTTTAGACTAATTTCATTCTCAAGTTGTCTTATTAGTCTAAATATTTTCTAAATGGCAATAATACCTTTAAAATTAGTTTATTAATTCAAAATTCTATTTAGAAAATATTAATTATATATTTTAGATTTAATAAAAATAATAATTTGAAATTAAAAAAAAAAATATTTTTGAATATTTATTCTCAAATTTTCAAAATTCCAAATATTTTTTAAAACATATATTTAATATTTTTAAAAACATATATCCAAATATTTTTAAAAACTAATTCAAAATTAAAAGAAACATTTCCAAATTTCCAAATAAAAAAAAACTAACTCGAAATAAAACAATTCCACATATCTTAATAAACTAATTCGAAATTTAAAAGATTTGAAAAATTATTCGAAATTAAAAAATAATTCCAAATATTTTTTTTTAATTATTCGAAACTCCAAAAATTAAAAAAAAAACTATTTCCAAATATTAAAAAAAACATTTCGAAATATTTTTTTTATAAAATTATGTCCAAATATATTTTTAAAAATATTTTTGGAAATATTTATTAATTGTAAATTCTAATTATGAATTTTATATTTCTAAATGTTTTTTTTCCAAATTTCCACAACTGATTCTACTTATCTGTAGAATATGTATTCTACCATATGTAGAATGCAATAAGAATGTTTGAAATCAATTTCTACAGGTTTTTGATTTATAGTAATGTGTAGATTCTAATTTTTACTTATTTTAGATTTAATAGTAAGGTTTAGATTCTGATTTCTACGGATTTTAGAGGGTTAGGTTAAGTACGAAATGTGTATTATAAATAGTTTTAGATTACTATTATTTACTTAGAACATTTATTCTGAACATAGTAGATAGATTTTATGAAAAAATAATATATGTAGAATAAAATATGAAATTATGATTTAAACATTTTCATAACTGAAAAATAATACCACTAAGTTAATATATGTAATTTCATCATTAGTTGCGAATTTTTGATTTTTTTTTGTTCATAAAAATATTTTTGATTAATTTTGAAAATACTTAAGGCATTATAATAAAAAATAGTACAAAATATAAATTAACCTAAAGAGACAATGTCCTAATTGTCTTGGCCTAAAATAACATTTTTCCTTATTACAATTCAAGATAGCACTAGCAAACCATCAATGTTAGATTTTCATATGATAAAGATATAACTATTTTTTTTTCACATAAGGTTTTCAACCATATATATTGACTTTTCTGATTATATATTTTTTTTTTGACAAAAACATTTTTAACCATTTTTGTTCTAAACCTTTTATTTTTTGGTTCTAAACTTCATATTTGACATTGCTCACCTCGGACGCATGGTTATCTGGAATTCTTTGTTAATTCATGCATTATTGAACCATTTTTGTTCTAAACCTTTTATTTTTTGGTTCTAAACTTCATATTTGACATTGCTCACCTCGGACGCATGGTTATCTGGAATTCTTTGTTAATTCATGCATTATTGTTGTCGATGTGAATGAAAGTGTATGATTTTATCAAAATAATTGACTTTGAAGTTTGAACTTTTTCGGTGTAAATAAAACTCATATATTCATATTTTCTATTGTACAAACATTAATGTATTGTTTGATATCTGTGTAGTCGATCTTTTGTTTTTTATTTGTTTTTGCTTAAAGTCTTTTGTTTTAGGGTGCAAAAAGGATTCAAAGTATGTCAGCTTATTATATAAGCATAGAGGGTTTTCAATCTGTAAGTTTTTTTTTATTTTTACTGATATAGTTGTCTACATAGATTTACAATTGATGTAATGTTTATAATCTTCAATTTGACAATCATTTTACTAGTATGGGTATTAAGTAGCAGGAGAAAAGATGAGACAGGTGTTAGAGTTATCCTCTAAATCAATGATTGTTTCGGCCTTGGGGAACATATTATTAAGAAATGGCCAATTTTTTAATTCAAAAAGGGTCAGGTCTTTGTCAAATGTGGCCCAATATAATAGGCCCGGAAAACCCTATAAAAGGAGAAAAGGAAAAACGAAAAAATCGTAAACCCCATCTTCGGCTCCAGTAATCTCTCCGCCGCTGCAGAAACAAAATCTTGTAATCTCGCCGCCGCCGGTTTTCACTAGAACGAAAAACATAATGGAGATGATGGTGAACAATGTTGCGGAGCCTCAATATGAGGGGGCTGAAACGGTAGTATTCTGGGATATGTATACCATGCCGATTCCCGAAGGTGCCGAAGCTGCGATGATCGTTAAGAATATAAGGGCGGTTCTCCGTAATCTGAACTACCGAGGTCGATTGTCTCATGTCTATGCCTATGACTCGAAATTCCTTCCTCCTTCCTCCTATGAAAAACTCTATTCCATTGGAGTTACATTCGAGACTGCTGTGGCTGTTTTGGACACCGGTTAACTATCTTCCACCGCCGTTTATAGTTATTATTACTGTTTCTTGATTTGTGTCATCAGTTAATGATGTTGGCATTCTTTTCTTGAAACAGAAAATCTTGGCTTCCGTCTTTTCTACGATTTGAACGCTTGGATTAATCAACACCAGGAGGGTCCAGGGAATATAATGCTGATTCAACGATACTGTGATAGTGGTCTCGCTCAAATTCTTAAGCGTCCACGGCCAGGATACAATTTCCTTCTTGCATATTTTGACCCTATAGACGAGAGTTCCTTGGTGTTGTTCGCTGATATAAAGACCAGATTTCGGTGGCATAACTTAGCGTAAGAATCTCACCCACATAATAATCCATAATTCTATTCTTTTCACAATCTAATATTTTGTTATTGAAAACCAGATGGGGAATATTAGATGAACAGCCACACGTGGTTGCTCATCCAGTGGTAGAAGTGACGTTGGAGGATATGGTGGCTTGGGGTCTGTTGAAATTGGATAATGATACGGAGGATTTGAAGGATGCAGAGGTTTTGTTTGATCTGTCGGCTGCTATGCACCAAGCAACTTTGGAGGATCTGGTGGTTGCTACAGACCCAGAAGCATTGGAACATAAGAGTTGTAATGAGGATAAGAGAAAAGGCTCAGGGAGTGAGGAAACCGAAGAAAGGAAAAGAGCAGGAACAGAGACACTAACTAGAGCAAGGTGTCCGAGCTCTACTTCACCAGAAAGAGCTTCTGCAACAAGGCATGATGAGGAGGTACCTTTTGATGTCAACTGATTCTATGTATCTTTTTTAAAAATATTTTAGGTTTAGTGTATATGCTAGTAAAGGTTGCCTTTTGCTTCTGGTACTCTCATGTCTCACATTGGTGCATCAGGTTGGTAATGGAAATAAGAGAAGAGGCTCATCGAGAGAGGAAACTGAAGAAAGGAAAAGAGCAAGAACAGACGACGACGATGAGTCACTAACTAGAGCAAGGCGTGCCAGGTCTACTTCACCAAAAAGAGCTTCTGCAACAAGGCATGATGAGGAGGTACCTTTTGATGTCAACTGCTATGTTTCTTTGTTGAAAATTGTTTAGATACCTATTGATGTCAATGTATATCTTTGTTGAAAATTGTTTAGATACCTATTGATGTCAATGTATCCTTGTTGAAAATTGTTTTGCCTTTTGCTTCTTGTACTCTCATGTCTCACATTGGTGCATCAGGTTGGTAATGGGGATAAAAGAAGAGGCTCATGGAGAGAGAAAACTGAAGAAAGGAAAAGAGCAAGAACAGACGATGACGATGAGTCACTAACTAGAGCAAGGCGTGCAAGGTCTACTTCACCAGAAAGAGCTTCTGCAACAAGGCATGATGAGGAGGTACCTTTTGATGTCAACTGATTCTATGTATCTTTGTTGAAAATTGCTTAGCTTCTATGTATCTCATGTCTCACATAGTACATAGTTTGGATCCTGTGTTTTAGCCTTTCTATCGCTTGACTTTGTAACTAGAATCTCCTTTTTGCTGAATGTGAGCTTAGATAGTTTCTTTTGTCCCCTTCAGCCTTTCTATCGCTTGACTTTGTAACTAGAATCTCCTTTTTGCTGAATGTGAGCTTAGATAGTTTCTTTTGTCCCCTTCAGCATGTCCACTGGCACTCAATTCCCCTATGTTTCTCTTATTTACTTACGAAAGCTCATTATCTAGACTGTTTGATTTGAAGTTTGAATTATTCTCTTGGTATATTTTCTTGCATGATTTTATCGTTTTTAACCTTTGTGTTTGCTGTCCATGACTAAATCCCTTCATTATATTTGGTGAGTCACAAGTCTTTGTCACTTCTTGAGTCATTTTGATCTCCTTTTATCTTTTTAGGGATCTAACGCCAGAGGGAGTCGCGAGGAACTGTAAGTTTTCTTCTTAGAAGATCAACTCTTACAATTTTTCCAGTCTTCTGTTCATGTAGGGGTTTTCTTTAACAGTAATGAAGAAGATGATTCGACTGCTGAAGAAGCTTTGGAAACGAAAAAGGTATCATCATATGAAGCTTCTATTAGTTTCAAATCAGTGTAATTTTAGCTCTCCTGGCTCATCCATGTATTGACGCTTTAGTTCTAATTTTGTTATATCTTGCAGGAAGAACCACCGTCTGAGCTATCAGGAAAACTTGCGGAAGAAACCAAGAGATACCAAGGTGTTGTTTCAATCTGGGCATTTCAAATTTTCAATTGGCAGCATTACTTTGTCATGTCAACTTGTGCTACAGTGATCTTGATGTATGTGTGAAACATGTCCCTTTGTTAAGATAACTCTTTCTCGAAGGCTAATGGCTAACTCAGTGTTCAGTGTATATTGTTTTGGTTAACTCAGTGCTCTTGGCATCTGCTTTCTCGTTTTTATGACATGTGTTGACATATATTGTTTTTTTTTTTTTGTTGCAGCCTAGAGTACGTACTTTCGCACGACGGTTCTGCCGAGTGAATAGTTCCGCACAACGAATAATCAGTGTCAAGTAGAAAGAAGATAGCTTTTCTCTGTGATATAAAAGGATAGTCGAGCATCTTCTTTTCTACTTTACAGTCTCGACATTTTGTTAATACTTACTAAGTAACAACCGATGGAATGTTAAATTTGAAAGAGATATTAGGTTCTGTATATTTGTTTCGTAAGGTGACCGACCCTTTGGTAAGAGAAAATGGTTGGCTTCTGGTTAGATCAATCTTTACTTTAAGTTTGCACCTCCGTTATGCATTGCAACAAACGTAAAAGTAACAACACATGTTTTCTTTGTAAGAGGCTATTGAAGATTTAGGATGTTACAATTATGCACAACAATATCCACCCTTCAACCCCTAACCACAAACATTGGATTCGAGAATGCCAAAACAACACCAACGTTTGTTTCTCTGTCAGACTAAACAATTCCCTCCCATATTTGACCAAAGATGTAGAATATATAAAACCTGATTGTCTTGTCTCTTCATTTCCTTCTTCTCTGGTTTATACTCGAATTTCCATGATATGACACATTTGCTCTGCTTTATCCTACTCGCCTCAGAAGGAATCAGATTGGTAAGAGAATGTGGCTGAACTATAGAGGATGCAATACCTCTGTATTGCTCATAAATGTGTTCCCTAAACAGATGTACAGAAAACCGTTGCAGAACAACTCCCTCTAGATACGATTCCAACTTCAACAACTACTGAAACATTCTGAAAATACTCACCCTTGTATTCCCCCAATACACGTGATCTAAACCAGAAGCACACAAACTTTGTACAAACTCCTTTGACCACCACGTCACTTTCTTCTTTGTCACATGATAGACTTTCATGTCTCAAGAGTTTTGTATGAGGCTTAACAAACCCTTTCTTCATCAGTCTCTGGACAGAAGGTGACATATCTTTACTGTGAATTTAAACATCCATGATTTAACTGACAACTGGTTCCTCCTACGTTGAAACTGCATGTGTTTCCTCTGCTCCCTCTTATGTGGTCTTCGTTTACTCTTGACACAGAAAAAAGCTTAGAAACAGCAGTCCACGTCTGAGGCATCTGGAATTTTTCTTCAGTATGTTCTGGACTTTCTTCTATCTCATGAACAAGTTCACTGCTCACCATGACTAGTCAGTGCAAACCCAAATCTTGATCAGTCTCAGGCAGTGAGTCCTTTTTAATTAGCATATCTGCCTCTTGAGCAGCCACAGAGAGTGAGTCTTCTTCTACGATAGAACAACTCTCAACAGTACCAAATCGATCCAACAGTTGTTGCTTAAACTCATCCCACTCCTTGAGTCTCTGTCTGCGCATCACTCGTAAGAACCACTTCAATGCATCACCTCTCAAGTACAGGTAGGTAGGTATACATACCAGTGTCAATCTATCGTTGCCTCCATAACCACCAATGCTGAATAACTTCTCCATTTTTGGAATCCAAACTAACGCATTTAAGCCATCAAACTTAAGCACATCAAAACCACTATGAACTTCTACACTCATACTTGCGACGAATCTAGCAACAGATCCATCGATTCTCACAACTCGATTTTCTCAAATTTATCATCATAGCGTTGGATTTGAAACCGCATCAATGATATCCACAACTCTATAAAAGTTTCTTATCCAAACCAGATTACAAGAAGAACTAGAAGCTGGTAGAGTGAATCTCCTCCTCATGATCTCAAAAATGTCGATCTCAACCTGAAGACTTGAAGCTTGGAACCTGCTTGCGTTGACATATGCCAAACCGTCACGCGGTCATATCAAGCAGCTCAGTCAAGCAGAGTGTCAAAGGCACAAAGTTCATCGACGAGTGATCAGGGTCAAAGCTGATGATGCACTTGCTCTACTTGGCAGTTCAGTGGATCCAGAGGACCTCACTGACATCATTCTTGACGGTCTCAATGATAACTACAAAGCCATAATTGAGTCCCTTGGCACTCCCCATCTTCGCAGAGCTTCATGAGAAGCTAATCAACCGTGAGCTCAACATCTCTCTGCACAGCGTATCATATCATGCCCAACAATGTCCAACCAACTGGCCTCAAAACATTATGGAGGAAACCAGCATTCCATTCGCAAACAACAATTGTGGTCAACATTCTCATCTCTTCTCCATAGTATAAGCATCTTAGGAAGGTTTAGCAGAATCTTTAATATCAACTATAGTTTTTGTTTTTATTCTTTTTTCATGGCCTTTGATCTTGTTTGAGACAATAGTGTTTGCCCAACTACTTCAGTTTTCTATTTACTTCTATTATAAATGCATCTTTTGAAGATTGTGTAAGTTTGATTGAATATCAATTATCAACATACTCTATTTCTCAAAAAAAAAAAAAAAAAAACAATCAACATACTCAAAATGAAACTTTCGACGATAACCACCACCATACATCCATGTGTTTGATGCCAAAGCTAAAACGTGTAATCCAATCAAACAATAATGAGCTTAGAGTGAGAGTAGAAAAAAATCTCGAGGAAGCAACCGGAGAAAGAGCATGACTGATAAAGTAAACAAAACTTAGAAATATGCATGAAAAAAAGAAAAAAAAGAAATCCAAACAACTTGAAAGGGAGAAATCTAAAGTATCAGATAACAATACGTGAAAGCCTTTTCAACACACTTATTACATAAACTCCAAATTCTCCACATAGCCTATCAATGTGTTTATAAAATGATCCTTCTTACCCTCTTCAACTTCAAGTCCTTCAACTTTGACTCTTGTAAAAGTCTTACTCTCCACGTTGTAGAAGACAACGAAGTACCGGTTTACAGGGTGGAACGGATATGACGAGTATACAATTTCACCTCTACCAGTCGCTCCAGCAAACTTGGTATGCTTGATCATATCTTCATCTAAAGGAGATAATACGTAGACATTCTTGGACCACTTATGATTTCCAGCATCTTCTAGAACCCACATCTCAAATCTTTTCTCATATATATAATCCTTCATATGATGTATACCTAATTTACCTTTGTAATTAAAAAGTTTTAAATAATCCAACACAGATGCACGCGCTTGTTCCATGTCTTCATTTGTGTTAATAAACCCGAACTTCTCAGACCTAACGTCGAAGCAAACTATAACAGTATTTTTCCCCAACTTAGCTTCAAAATACAAAACACCATTTATACATATATGAGTAGATATACAATTGGTCTTCTCAAAATGGAACTTGCATTCTACCATTCTCCATAAAAGCTTTCCACATTCCAACGTCAAGACCTGATGAGTATTGAATCTTTTACCACGTGACGAGGTCACACACAACACTTTAAACCGTTTTCCTATCCGATCATACCCAAGATACATATCTGCGATCACTGCGGAGTTACCATTGGGTAAGATGTTTTCTTTAAGAAGATTGGGTAAGGTTAGAAACTCTCCAGTGGCAGGGTTACAAATCACACGCATCTTCCGAAATATTACCAACCCACAGAGTGTGTTAGAGATATCAAATGTAATATATTCTGGAAAGATATGCGTTTGATAAGGGGTGGCTACAAGAGAAGAGATATCGCTTGGATTATGAGGCTGCGGTGAAGAGTATAAGAACAACTTTTCATCAACTTCTAAGGTGAAAAGGAACCGTGGACGAGTCAAAGACATAGTCAAAAACAAGTCAGTAAAATCAGGACGGCAAAATATGGATCCCAAGAATTTCGAAACGCAACGAAAACTAGCTATAGACTTTGCCGGGACTCGAGAGAATATCTCGACAAGTAGATCATCATGGATTGGTGGATCTGAGTATTCTCTTACCGAGTTTGCTGATTGTGTTTCATGTCCGGATGTGGTTAATACTAGACCCTTCGACGACTGCTGCTCCATACTTTTCATCGCTGATGGATTTACAAACCCTAGAATAGCTTCAGTGCTTTAGGACGAAACCGTAGATTTGACTAAACTTTATATGCAACATTCCTAAATGGGCTTTATTGGGGCCGAAACATACTCTGTCGGTGAATTTAGGGCTATTAGAATCTTTTCACTGAACAAGTTGTGTAATGTACCGTATTACATCAATTTGTGGTTCAATTAATAGATCGTGACCCGCCCTTTCTATTTTATTTTACCTTTTTTTTTTTTTTTTTGACAACGAACCGTGATCTATTACTCAAGTTTGAGGTGGTCTGGGAATCCAGACCGGAATATAACAACCTACAAACACCAACTCTCGATGAAAGGATCGAGCAGTCCTAGCTAGTGAATCGGAAAAACCATTCTGTGTTCTAGGCACATTAACAATTTTAAACTCGGGAAAGCAAATCTGCAGGGTAGCGAGCTTTTCCAGTTCCGTTGAGAAGCTTGGCCAATCCTGTGGTTTCTTTAGCATTGATATCATTTCCTTACAATCCGTCCCAAAGCTCTGGCATGGCGAATGTTGAAGCATGTTCTCCATTGCCCACCGCAGTGCTTTCAGCTCAGAATGTAAAGCAGACTCCACTCTATCAAAGTTACGCAACCCCATCAGCTGACCATTCCCCATACTATCCTGCCATACCCATCCACATCCGCTATATTGAGCTGTAGAGGTCCAGGAACCATCCACCAGACAGATATTCCCCAGACTTATGATCTGGTTATCGCCATTCGTGTCGATTTGAGAAGGCAAGGACGTCTGCTCGTTAGCTTTATACCAGGCAAGGCATTCACTCTCTGCATATCGTGCTGTCTCCAATGGGTCTCTATCAATTCCTTTAAACAATTTGTTATTTCGAGCCTTCCAAATATACCAAATTAGCCATGGATAAGGATCCATGTCTACTGCCAGTTCCCCTATGGCATTCTTCCTCCAAAAAAGATAGTCCATGTTCTCATATGTGCTCTGTAATGGAAACAAAGAAGGACTAGTGGGTATTGACGATAATGCCCAGACTTGCATTGCAGGAGGGCACATGAAAATGGCATGTGTAATCGATTCCTCCGGTTCTCCACAACGTGGACAATAATGATCACACCGCATATGTCGATAATTTAAGATGCTCGTAACAGCCAACTGACTTGATATTATCTGCCACATAAGATGGCACATCTTTTGTGGAGCTCACACCTTCCAAACTTGCGCTTGTAATTTAGTAATACTAGGTTCACTAACTACCGGCATTTCTTCCTTTTTTAAAATATTTCGTGCCACCCAATATCCAGACTTGACTGTATATTGTCCATTCCTTGTGTAGCTCCAACAGAATGTATCTCTCCGATGTGTCGAACTAATGGACATACTCTTATTTTACTTTTTTATTTAGGACAGATATACATCAGCTATTTGATTTACAGTATAAATCTTAATCAATATCTATTTTATAAAATAATAGCAATTTAGAAATTGATCTAGCATACGCTCAGTTCTTTGTAATATATGTATGTATGCCTGTTTTTTGTAATCATATTTTTCTATATATTTGGTTCAACGATTTCAAAGCGTGAATTTATTCTGAAACAAATTAAATTTATTTGATATAAATTTTATTTTTGATTATTTATTTCCATTTAAATGTTAGAAAAAGCATTATAGTTGTGCAGATTATAATATGTTTACCGTTTTAATAGAAATTATTTTGAAGATGAAATATGTAATCAATTTTAAATATCATCAGGATATTTTTGCATTTATTAACATTTATTTATACTCGAAAATCTAATGTGAAATCTACGCGTAAATTTGGGTCCTGAATCTGATAAAACACTGACCTATATACTTCAAAATATTAAATCCACAAAATTGTCAGTGACCGGTGATCCGGTGATGGCTGACCCAAAAAAACTAGATAAATCTAATGATTTTTTTAATTATATTTAATCTTATGATAATTATTATTTACTTTACTTATAGGCTAAATTCTAATTTGGTAGATAAATTAGTCAAATAATTAGTATTTCATGAAACTGAAATAAAATTCTAATTATATTTGATAAATAAAAAGTAGTTTTTCAGTCGTAGAAATATGGAAAGATTACAAATCCTAAAATCATAAAGAAAGGGAAATAGTACAAAACCTAATACAATGGGGGAAAAAGGAAAAGGATCAGGCGGTTTGGTTTATGGGCCAGTTAGGACTATCTAGTCTGGTTGAGGCAATCCACAATATGGTTTATAACGCTTCTCTTTAGAAGCCATAACCATTAGAGCTTGTAATACGCTTTGGATGTTGCCTCATTAAAACCTTTCCAGGAAAAACTCAAAACCCAAAGGGATAAACCGGGTAAAACCATAGATAATGAAAAAAAATACAACACGTATTACTCCCCATGATTTGAAACTCACTGAAGGTTGACGTTGAAATTTAAAGTACTTGGACCTTTCCATTTGTATGCAACTCGTGGGTGAAGAAAAATTGGGTAGTATATGCTTCTTTACCGTCGACCACTCCATACTCTGATCGGACATTTGTGTAACGGTCCTCGGCCAAACATACTTCCGGTCACTCCCTTCGGCGCCTCATGAATAGCTAAGGTATTATAGTCTGATGTTGCTGAAATGATATGGATCTCCAAGATATTGCAGTCCCACCGTATTTAAAAATAACCTGTCTAAGATCTGAAAGATAATATGTATCAACAAAACCAATTAACCCCTCTTTGCGCTGGTTAGTATAAATAAAAATGGCTGAATTTCATTATAAATATGCACGGACTGATTGGGTCATTCTTATAGCCCTCTTTCCCTAATACTTAGTCTATTATACTATATGCAGCTGTTTTGTTTCAGTCCATAAATAGATTTGTTCAGACTTATACAATGATGTTTTTCTTATCGTTGAGCTCAATACCTTCCGGTACTTCTCATTATCCAGTGGACTATATAAGTTTGCAGTTATTACATCCATTAGATGCAAATCACAGGGGAGTATGTCTCCTCATAATGTATTCCTGATCTCTGTGAGAATCCTTGTGCAACAAGTTGTGCTTGAATATTGTAAGTAAAAATATAGACAACTTAGACCACGAGATTATGTCTTATATCTCACGATTTCACCTTTTCATTTCTCTTCCTCACAAAGATCCATTTATATCCACTAGTTTTATATCATATGACATCTTAATCATATGGTCAAATACGCCTCCCACGTTTTTCATCTAATCCAATATGTTCTACGAGTGCACACTCTTATATTGACGTGGGTTCATGATCCTCGTTTATATCCATAAGTTCAAGTGCTACCTTGTATGAAAATAAATTATCATATGTCGACATCTTTTCTTTTGGTTCCATTGTATTCCAGACATGATATAATTGATTGCAATCTCATTATTTCAGGATCTTTAGTACCTTGCAGTTTGGCGTCCCAAGCCACATTATATGGTATCTTACGGTCGGCCATGTCTATGTCTGGGATGGTTTCCTTGACCTCGGATTTATTATCATTTTCTGCACCTTTTTTTTCCCGAGAATTCTTATCTTTTGGAACCTATTGGTCTACCACGTTTCATACGTTGTCTAGACTATGTAGCAACTTGACTGTGTCTCTCTTGGACATCAAATTCGAATTTGGTGCATTACAAGCTGGTATATATGACTTAATCACTCTTTTCATGTAATTGATTAGCTAGCCTTTGTAAATGTATAATCTTTTGGACGTCTAATTCAAATTCTTTAGTCTGAGGATCTTTCTAAGAAAAAGATGCTTGATTCCATTATTATTTCTTTTACCAGCTTATTATTTTCTCCCCCTGATGTTGGATAGTCGGATTTATTAAACCTGCAATCCATGTACATGGCCTTTAAATAGATCACCCAGTAGTCGGCTCTAGGTACTTAATAATCGTGAGAGAATCATATCCAACATATATCCCCATCCTTCTTTGAGGTCCCATCTTAGTTCTCTGTAGTGGAGCAATTGGTACATAGACTGCACATCCAAATGTCTTACGATGGGATATGTCTGGCTCTTGACCCGTTAATAATCGAGATGGGGGATATCTATGCTCACTAGATGGCCTGGCGCGTATTAACTCAGATGCATATAAAATTTCGTGATCCCAAGCTGAGACTGGGGGTTTTGACCTCATGAGTAATGATCTAGCAATCAGCTGTATGCGTTTATTAAAAGATTCGGCAAGGCCGTTTTATGTATGGACATGCGCCAATGTTCCACACTTGGCCCCATGGACATACAACAATCATTAAACTGTTGGGACATGAATTCACCTGTTTATTATTTACTTAGTCACTTTGACTGGTGATGGCCAATCAATGAGTTTCCCTTGTGTACATGCTACACACGTCAGATTATTTGGGATAACTATTTCTTTCTTTCAAGCCGGTTGTGCCATTTAGTGAAATTTTCGTGGGTAAACACTTTGTTTACCATGTCATTTGCCTCTATCATACTGATCTTGGAATAGTAAAGATCTGTAGAGAATGCAAGTAGAGTTTCGACCATTTTTCTATGGTCTTGGGCGAACTTTATATATCTAAAGGAACTCTTTATTTTCTTTGCTCATTGTTTCAATATGGAAACCATTCATTTATATATCTTTGAAACTCAATAGGCTGGGTGAATATAAAACATCATATATCTCTAGATGCGTGCCCTCAATACTATCTTGGCTGTAGCCCTCATCAGACTGCATATACCCGCAACATTGGCGTTTTCTTAGTGTAATCCTATATAAGAGATTTCGTATATATAAAAACATTCATCTTATTAAGTCAAAGCAATCAAGATAAATCAAAGCAACAAAAATAATAATTAAAACGTGAAAGCAAAGCAAAACACAAAACTTGATGTCGAAATCAACTTATTCTTTTAAGCAAGCAGAAGCTTTATAATCCATAAGATCATCTTGATCATGGTCAAAGTCACCATCGCCATTTTGGACGAAATGGGTTTCTGGATTCTTTCCCTTCTGACTTTGTTGGTAGAGGTCAGCAAGATGTTTGGGAGTTTTGCATGTCTTAGCGCAATGATTCCCCATTCCACATCTGTGTCACACTGATTTGGTCGAGTGTGGTGGTTTGAAATACCACCACACCCTCTGCCTCGACCACAGCCGAAATTGGGTCCACGACCACGGTTATAGTGGTTCCCACGGTCGGGTGAGTTATAGTGTCCACGTCCACTACACCCTCTCCATCCACCACGGCCATGGCCGTGTAGTCTATCACTTTAGACGTGGTTACTTTCTTTAGATTCTTTCTTTTCTTCTGCGGCTTTATTGGCTTCAAGTATTGGGGCTGATCTAGGAGGTCTCAGTTCACTGTTTCTCATTAATAACTCATTATTATGCTCAGCTAGCAATAGACATGAGATCAGACTTGCATAAATTGTGAAGCTCTTTTCACGGTATTATTGTTGTAACAACACATTGTTTGCATGGAAGGTGGAGAAGGTCTTTTCCAGCAAATCCTTCTCCGTTACATTCTCACCACATAGTTTCAAATTAGAAACAGTTTTGAATAGGGCTGAGTTATACTCATCCACGGACTTGAAGTACTGAATTCTGAGATGCCTCCACTCATATGTAGCCTTTGGTAATTACACCGTTTTCTGGTGATCTTTGAGACCCTCAGTAAGATGATGGCGAATAATCATTATTTCCATGTATTTCTTTCTTTCAGTAGTATTATTGCCCTCAATGATACATTCACCGAGTCCTTTTGATCTTAGGACAATTTAGTGTCCAATGTCCATTGTAAATAATTATCTCCAGAGAGATTTATGGCAGCATAAACCAGATTGCCGTTTTTTTTTTTGATATCTGAAATCATATATTTTAATTCTTTAGGTATAGTGTTCATGCAAACAAACCATGCGGTTTTATCAAACATGTCTCTCGACCAAAACAAGACAATCCTAATGAGTAGTGTTTATATGATCATGCGTCCAAGGTGAATATGATGCAATCAAATCAATACGGATATGATGCATACAACCAAACAGCCGTGATCTAATATGCCAAGGTCATGCGGCCATATCAATATTATACAATCAAGTCGTACGAATAGTAATGTAAACAAGTTATATGGCTATAATACAATCAAGTCATGCGGCCAAGGTTTATAATGTAACAAGCCTAGAATTCGATCTATATGCAAAAATCATGTTGATGTTGGACGAGATTTAATCAAGTGAGAGCAGTTAAAGATCATGCGGCCATGCATTATATTTTATCAACCTAATCAAGCATTTTTTTTTTTTGCTTTGATGATATAAAATGTTCTTCTCTAATATAATTTTCAAAAATTATTACAGATTTTAATTTATTATTATCATCAATATCTATGTTAATGTATTATATGTAATTGTGTAGTTTTATTTTGAAAAATAATATCAATTAACTACGCTTGGTGCTGGGAAGCTGGTCAAACTTGCCCTATCCGACCCACCTGACCCGCAAAGAAAATAAATTTTATCTGTATCCGCCCCACTTAATTTTGCGAATAATCTGCAGGAGCTGCGGATAACTATTAACAATAAAAATAATTATTTTTTATTTTTTTCTAAAAAATAATACTAAACAGTATATTTTAATGAAGTTTTTAATTTTTTTTTTTTTAAAAAAAATTATTTTAACGCAATTTTTTATTTTCAAAAATAATTTTTTTAAATATTTTTTCTATTTTTGCAGATTATCGAATATCCACAATTGAAACTAGAACAATCCGCATCCGTCCCGCGTAAAACACATTTGACCTGCATTCGTAACTTAGTTTTTTTCAAATATCAATTGTCTCGTTCCGTGGCGGGTCGAATGGGGCAGAACCAGCGGGCTAATAACACTACAAGAAAACTAAGAGTTTACTAGGAAATTTTACTAGGAAAATATTTCCTCGTAAATTTACGTCGAAGTTACTAGGACTTTACGAGGAAAACTAGAAGCAAAGTAAGTTCCTCGTAAAAAAACGAGAAAAAAGTTTTCTTGTAAGGTCGTAGTAGAATTACGAGGAACTTACGTGGCAAAAGAACATTTCCTCGTAATTTCGTAGTAAAACTTTTCCTCGTAAAGTCCACGTAAAACATTACTATGAAAATAGGAAGAAATGTTCTGTTACTTCTAATTAGTAAAGAAATGGCTAGAAAATATGTATTTTAAATCTAAAAACGTGTTTTGTACCTACTTTTCATCGCAATTTCCTAGTAAATGTTCAGATTCGAAAATTTCTATAAATACCACCATTTGTGATTCATTTCAAACACACAAAAAAATCAGCTTTAAGCTTGATCAAAGAAATGTCCGGTCCTGGAAATATTTTCGAGTTACGGAAGTGGATGTATTCACACAGAGATAATAATGGGAGAGTGACGAAATAATTTATCGAGCAGATTCTACACCACTCACGCAGGAAAGTAAGATGTTATGTCCTTGTCGGAAATGCTGCAATACAAAATTAGACTCTCGTGAAAATGTTTGGAAGCATTTAATAAATAGAGGTTTCATGCCATATTATTATATTTGGTATCAACATGGAGAAGATGCTAGTTGTAGGAATGAATCTAGCAGTAGTAATAGCAATTTTCAGGTTGAACTGGTTGATCATTTGCATAATGAAAATAGCTATCACTAGGAGGAACAAATGGTAGATTGTGATAGGGTTCATGATATGGTAGGTGATACATTTGTAACTCATGATGATGATGACCTAACTTAGATGCAAAAAAGTTTTATGAAATGTAAGAAGCTGCGAATGAGCCAATTTACAGTGGTTGTAGAGAAGGTCTGTCTAAATTGTCGTTGGCTGCTAGAATGATGAGTATTAAAACCGATCACAATCTACCTGAAAATTGTATGGATGCATGGGCAGACTTGTTTAAAGAGTATTTTCTAGAAGACAATGTGTCTGCTGAATCTTATTATGAGATTCAGAAATTGGTATATAGTCTTAGGTTTCCCTCGGAGATGATAGACGTTTGCATCGACAACTGCATGATTTACTGGGGAGATGATGAGAAGTTAGAAGAATGTCGATTTTGTAAGAAGCCACGATTCAAACCACAAGGTCGAGGGCGTAATAGGGTACCGTACCAAAGGATGTGGTACCTACCAATCACAGACAGATTGAAAAGATTGTACCAATCTGAGGAGACTGCTGGAGGGATGAGATGGCACGCCGAGCATACTCAGACAGATGGAGAGATGACTCATCCATCAGATGCAAGAGCTTGGAAACATTTTAACAATGTACATCCACATTTCGCTAGCAATAGCCGAAATGTGTATCTTGGATTATGCACTGATGGATTTAGTCCATTTAGAATGTCATGGAGACAATATTCATTGTGGCCAGTCTTTCTTACACTGTACAACCTGCCACCGGAGATGTGCATGCGACGAGAGTTTCTATTCTTGACCATATTAATACCTGGTCCAAAGCATCCAAAAAGATCTCTCGAAGTTTTTCTACAACCACTGATAAAAGAGTTAAAATATTTGTGGTCAACAGGGGTGAGGACATATGATTGTTCAACGAAAACAAATTTTACGATGCGAGCGATGCTTTTGTGGACTATAAGTGACTTTCATGCATATGGAATGTTGTCTGGGTGGACTACACATGGGAGAATAGCTTGTCCATATTGTAATGGAATGACATATGCATTTTAGTTGAAGCATGGTAGGAAGACTAGTTGGTTCAACTGTCACCGTCGATTTCTTCCCGTTTACCACCCATACCAAAGAAACAAGACATTGTTCATGCACAAAAGGGTTGTCAGAGACACTCCTCGTCCATATTTAACTAGAGAACAAATCGAAGCCCAAATCGATTACTACGGTGCTCTAGAAACAGCTCCTTGTGGTGGGAATTGGCATGTTCCCAGTAATATGCCTGATTCTTATGGTGTTCAGCATAATTGGCACAAGAAGAGTATATTTTTGGAATTGCTATATTGGAAAGATCTTCTTTTCCGCCACAACCTCGATGTGATGCATATAGAGAATAACTTTTTTGAGAACATCATGAACATTATATTGAATGTCCCAGGGAAGACGAAAGATAACGTAAAATCAAGGTTGGACTTACCCGATATCTGCTCAAGATGTGAGCTACATATAAAAAGCAATGGGCAAGTTCCAGTACCGATATTCAGACTGCCATCAGAAAAAAAAGTCTGCGTTGTTCAACTGGGTGGCTTCATAAGTGAAGTTCTCTGATGGGTATGTTTCAAATCTCTCAAGATGTGTTGAGAAAGGCCAAAAGTTCTTCGGGATGAAGAGCCATGATTGTCATGTCTTTATGCAGCGAATACTTTCCTTTGCATTTGCGGATCTACTACCTGCAAAACTATATGAAGCACTTTCAGGTAATTAATATAATTAATACGACGCAAACATTAATTTATTTCTTTATATATATATATATGAATATAATAATGTGTTTAATTTTTGTTTTTGTAATATATAAGGAATTGAAGCATTTTTAGGGATCTGAGCACTGGCACTCTTAAAGAGGAAGTTGTCCAACAACTTCATGAAAACATCCCCATCTTAATCTGCAACTTGGAGAAAATATTTTCGCCTACTTTTTTGACGTCATGGAACACCTAGTTGTCCACCTCCCGTATGAGACGTTACTTCGTGGACTTGTGCATTATGGATGGATGTATCAGTATGAAAGGGCCATGAAAACTTTGAAAAGAAAAGCCAAAGACCTAGCAAAATTTGAAGGTTCTATTGTTGCGGAAAGTTTGACGGAAGAAAAATCATATTTCACATCGTACTACTTTGCACCGAAAGTACGTACAAGGAAACGAGATCCAAGAAGATATAATGATGGTGGTGTCGTGCCGACATATATGGAAGAAGATGTTCCAGACATCTTTTGTCAAATTGGGCGATTGGGCGGGAAATTGAAAGAGGTTTGGTGGTCGAGTGATGAAGGCGTCCATAGTGCACACCTTTATATTCTTCTCGATTGCGAACATCCATTGATTGGTTATTTTGAAAGGTAAACATATAAACATACACAATTATATATATATATATATATATATATATATATATATATATATATATTCAATTGATTACATAACATAACATATATAATTTTACAGCTAATTTGTGACTCAAGTCGAAGAAGCAATCCCTGGTATATCGACAACTGAGTTAGACAAAAGGAAAGATCAACACTTTATCAAGTGGTTGAGGTAACAGGTATTATAACTTAAATTTTATGCATACATTACCACATAGTAAGTGTAACGTCTAGTTCTATTACTTTTTTGCAGGTTGATTATGACGATTCTGAATATCCCGCATGGTTTCGTGAATTATTTCAAGGTCCAGTTGCAAAGGTCACTACATCATCGATGTATTTCACCCGAGGCTATACTTTTCATATCTATGACTATGGTAGACACCGGGCGACAAGTAATTATGGAATATGTGTGAAAGGCGAAACAAATTTCTACGGGATCCTGTAGGAGATTTATGAAGTTCAATTCTCAGGTATGAGTCTGAAATTCGTTATATTCAAGTGTGAGTGGTACGACCCCGTCGTCAACAGAGGTGTTCGGATTATAAGAACGATGTAGTTGATGTCAATGGTGGACGAAGGTACAATAAATTATTTTGTTAAGATACATGTTCTGAGTACTAATTTATATGTTGTCTTTATTTTTGCAGGTACAACAAATTCGAGCCTTTCATATTAGCTTCCCAAGAAGATCAAGTTTGCTTCATTCCATACCCTCGGATAACTACCTCGGGAATAAACTGGTTAGCTATTATCAAAGTTACACTTCGAGGACGAATAGTCGCTGGAGAAGAACCACCATTACAAGAAGAAAACACCAATAATATCGAGGAACCTGAAGCAGAAATTGATGACATCCTACACATTGATCCGCATAATCGTGAATACGAAGATGTTCCTGATCACTCAACGAACGAAGGTGTCGAGGACAAGTTTTACGAAAATGAGGTTGTTTCTACAGATTCCTAGAATGTATCTGAATGAATTAAACAAAAAAATGAATCAAAAAAATGAATTTGGGTTTAGGTGTAGAAGAGGTTTGGAGTTTGGTTGTAGAAGACGTTATAAGTTAAGGAAATTGTAGTTTGGTGTTTGGGGTTTCGAGTTTAGGGATTTACAAACCATTTCCTCATAAAACCCTAGTAATAGAAAACGCGGGACTCGCGATTTCCTCGTAAAGTCCACGTAGGCTTTTTCCTCGTAAAGTCCACTTAGGCTTGTTACTAGGACTTTACGAGGAAACATAAACGCGGGACTCGCTGTTTCCTCATAAAGTCCTCGAAAAGGAAAACGCGGGACTCGATATTTCCTCATAATATTACGAAGACCTTATGAGGAAACAAACTTCCCTATATAAACTCGAGCCATCCGATTTCTATCATGTGTAGTCATCTTCTCTCAAATTTCTCTCAAGGTACTCTCTAGTTCCTAGTTAAGTGATTCAATTTCAAAATTAGATTATGTGGTTAGTTTAGGGATTTTAGATTAGGTGGTTAGTTTAGGGAATTTAGATTATGTGATTAAGTGTTTTTTTTTTTTAAATGATACTAGTATATTAATGTTTTATTTTTATTTTTAAAATTTAGATGCCTAGACAGAGCAAGCTTATGGGTAAGAAGACGAGGCCGCCTCCTGACGGGAGTCATTATGGAGATATGTTTGGTCGTGCGCCTGGTCCTCATATAGGCGCATCATCTTCTTCAGCTCCCGGTTCTTCGATTCCGGAAGACGTTGTTCCAAACTCTCAGTTTTCTCAGTGAGTTTCTCCGGCTCCCCGGTTTGATCCACCACCTCCACCTCCTCCTCCACCGGCCGCCGGGGTTCATCCCGATTTGGACGTGCCGCCAAACGCTCCATTTGCGGTGTACACGGTCGAGAATATTATGGCAGCGCTAGGCAGAGAAGGGTTACCTGAGTTAGATCCTCTCCGACGGGACGACTGCAACATATTTTGGTATGTTTCATTTTTAAATTTTTTTTAATTTATTTATTAATTAACCAAAAATTAACAAATTTAATTAATATTTTTATTTTGTTTTTTTTTCAGGTTTAATGTTGACGGATGTGTCGCTCAGAGCGTCACCGATTGTATCAAAGGATACTTTCCCGATCCAGCTCCAAACTGGAAAAAGACGCCCAGCCACACCAAAAAGACGTGGTTCAAATCGTTTGCCGTAAGTCATTAATTAATAAACTTAATTTATTTTTTAATTATTTAAAAATTTTAATATTATTGAACTAATTAATCTAATATTTTCCGGTTACAGCAAAAATATCGTTGGTCTATAGGGATTCACCAGCGGGTGAAACAAAGTTTGAGGCGAAGTGCAAGGCGCGATTGCTCGACATGGTCTACAACTGGAAGGACGATTTTCAGGTGTGGATTTATAAATTTATATAGTTTTAAATTTATATCATTGACTTCAAATCATTTAAAATTTTTTTTTTCAGGTGGATGGTTACGAGGAGGGGAATTACGATTGCCTCACATATGCGGTGTGGGATGGCCTCATCAGATATTGGGAGTTGCCGGACTCGATCAGAACCTCCAACACAAACTCCGAGAACCGCATGAAAAAAGACGAGCATGGCAACACAAAGATGCTTCACACTGGGGGGTCGAAAACCTCACGCGGGAATCCGTCTAGACATGATATAATAACTAATTAATATTTTTTAATCTATTTATATATTTCTAATTAATAATTATTTTTTAAAATTATTTTTTAGGCTAAAGAGACAGAATTTCTTCAATCTCTGAAAGAGCTTTAAGAGAGGATCCATCGGAACAAGGCTGGGCATTTTTGTAAATCCTAAATCCGAGCGAATCTACAACGAGGTTGTTGCTCGGGTTGACCACCGCTAGACACAGCTGACTCAGCAGTCTGGGACACCCGTCATATTATCCACTCCTGAAGTAGATAAGATTTACGAGGAGGTAAATAATTTGTTTTCTTATTAATTTTTATTACTTATTTAATTTTTTTAATGTTATTAATTTTTTTATTTAAAGGCCGCCCCTCAGAAAAAGGGATGTATCGTCGCGATTGGTTCCGTTAACGATGTCACTACTCAGCTACGCTCGGAGTTGCAGGCGACGCAATCTCATGTGAGTTCTCTCTCCGATATCCTGGACGTTATGGCGCTTGGAAACTCGCAATTGGCGGAGATGTTGCGTGTTAGACGGGAAAACGGAGGGCTTCCACCGTCACAGTCACAACCGACGACGACCAACATGGACAAGGAGGAGTTAGCGAGCCGGGATGATGACTTCGTTCATCAATTTAACGAGCACCATCCGTAGTTTAGTTTTTTTTTTCTTTTTATTGTATTATAAACTTAAAACTTAAATATTTAGTTATTTATAATATACTGTGTTATTTTTTTATTTATAATTTGGATTTTAATTTTTTTTTAAATATACTATTTATATTTATTTTAGTTATTAATTTTTTAATACGGAAAAAACATATTGAAGTAATTTCCTCGTAATATATTACGACGCGTGTACGAGGATTATGTTTCGAGGCTTTTACGAGGAAAATTTACGTGCCTTTTACGAGGAAACCCTACGAGGACCTTACGAAATATGTCTCCACGCTTTTACGAGGAAGCGTTTCCTCGTAAATTTACTAGGAAATTACGAGAAAAAAAACTTTACGATGAACGTGTTACCACAAAACGTCTTTCTTGTAGTTACGAGGAAACGTTTCCTCATAAATTTACTAGGAAATTACGAGGAAAAATGCTTTACGAAGAAAGTGACCTTTACTAGGAAATTATGAGGAAAAGCTGTCCTAGCAAAAGTCGTGTTTTTTTGTAGTGTAATTAGTAGGTGAATTTGACCCAAAAGTCGTGTTTTCTTGTAGTGTAATTAGAAGGTGAATTCGACTCATTAATAAAATTCATTTGTATATAGTTTTTAGGCCCAGAGAAAAAGACCAAATTATTATTTATGAAAAATTAAATTTGTTCATAGTATTAAGGTTATTTTTGGAAATAGAAATCTCATTAAAGAAGTGATCATGTTTTAATGGTATCTACTCTATTAAAATAGAGTCATTCTTTTTATCTACTGATATAAGTTGTCATTTAAATTTAGACCTTATCTAGAGTGTTACAAATAATACAAGTCATGTAGTTGATTGAACCGCATTACTTAATTTAAACCGGCAGTTATTTATGGAATAGAGTTTTGGGTTTACTTTTGTTTTTATGACAAATTATATAGTTTGGGTTTTGGGCTTAGTATTAAAGAAAAACTCCAAAAAAATATTGAATAAATGTTCTAACTTAATGGATCAAAAAATCAATTACTATTTTAACGTCCAAAAGTATTTAATATTTTAACAAAACAAAATTATATATTATTAATCACTTATTTAAATCATGTACTTTAAAACATGTTAATATTTTTTTTATTTTAAATAACAATCACTCTGTCTTGATAAATTTCAATGGTAACTTTTATAATAGTTTATTTTTTTTATTATTCTTAAATAATTTACTAATTTAAAAAAAAATGTAAAGCAAAACTAAAAACCAAATCTAAAAATTAAAATCCAAAACCAAAAGCTGAAAACGCATGTTATATTTTTGCTTTTGTTTTGTTTATTTACAAAATAAATTATTGCAATTTTTAAAAATAAAAATTGTCATCTTTTCAGTTTTAAATTAGATGTTCGATTCTTTGGGATTTGTTTTTTGTTGGTAATTATGAGTTGAAACTAACTCAGCGGATCTAAAAGCTAAAAAGTCAAACCAAAAGATGAAAATCAAAACTAGAAACTTAAAAATTAAAAACCAAAAACCAAAATCTAAAACCAAATCTAAAAATAAAAATTGAAACTAAAAACTAATACAAAGCAATTATCACCACAAATTTTGGATTACTGATTTTATACCA
Source organism: Eruca vesicaria subsp. sativa (assembly GCA_932364175.1). NCBI lineage: Eukaryota > Viridiplantae > Streptophyta > Magnoliopsida > Brassicales > Brassicaceae > Eruca > Eruca vesicaria. Next base: position 79,433 of record CAKOAT010341821.1, read on the forward strand.
AAACATACTTTAAATAAAGACAAAACCTAATTATATAAACTTTTAATCAAAAAAAATTTCAAAACGCGGATCAAAATCTAGTTGATTTTAAAACGAAACATTAACCGAAACAATTACTGGTAAATACCTAACTGAATTTTCACCAAAATTAAGATTCTGCTTTAAATGAGAGAGCAAAGAGAAATCTGATAACCGTATATTACATTTCCATAACCATAAATAATCAACCCAAAGTAATACAAAAGCAACAGCCCAATTTTAGCCGATGATTACTAATCCGTAACAAGAAACAAGTTCATGTGTTTTACAAAAATAAGTTTATTCTAACAGTTCATGGAAACACATTAGGTTATTAACTCTATATAAGAAAATACAGTAGATAAACATTTCTCATTGTGTCTTAAAGAAATTTATTTTAACACAAAATTCTTATTTAAATATACCCTAAATCTATATTATAATAGTACACTTTCTAGACTCCACAACGCGCCACGTCAACAGTTTTGTGGGTCCCGTAGGTATTTTTAAAAAACTTATAGTCTTGGTAAGATGATTACAAACAATGAAATACACTTTAGCCAAGTGGTATAAAGTGTCTAATTAAACATGCAAGATTGTGGGTTCAAACCACGCAACCATCATTTATTTTTGATTTTTTTATTTGGGTTATTATTATATGGGCTTTTTGTTTGTAAGGTTTTTATGTTTTTTTTATGGCTTATTGTTTTAAAGATCAAAATAGTTGGATAAACCCTAAAGTTTAACAAGTTCAAACCAAAAATAGTTAAAAATAGATGCAAAAACTAACAATAAGAAAAAAAAAACAAGTCTCACGCGGTTGCCTACGCGGATGGCTTAACGAGCCTTAAAACTATCCTATTATAATATAGTTCAACCCAAAAATAATAAAAAATGAATCCAAAAACGAACCGACCAAAAAAAAAAGGTGAATCCCACGCGACCACCTACGTGGATGGCTTAATGAGGCTTGAATAATATAGATTAAGAGCTCAAAAAGTGAAAACATTGCACATATTTCCTAATATATATTTTTTTAAAAATTGTATGTGAGATAAAATTAAAAAACAACAAAGATTAATTATTTTGGTTATTTATTTAATCAATATGTAATTTCACTTATATTTTAATAACTACTATAATTTCATTGAAAACATTCCTCACCACCGATTTCAGACTCCGGCAAATGGATTCCCACAGTTGATGACGCCGTAAATAAAAATGCCACATCATTTATGAGCAAAACTCAAACTTACAAAAAAACATATATAAAACCTATCTAATGAAACTTAAACAACGAATGTTAACTTAATTAAGGTCATTTTCAAATTGATAAATCGTTTAATACAAATATAAATACTAAATATAGAATTATATCAAGTTTTGACCTACGATATAAAAACTATTTACAGCAAAAAAAATCACCTACTTTTACACATTAAAAACTATATTATAGCTTAACTATTCCTATAAACCTTACTTCGCATATAAATAACATTTAACTCATTCCTAAATATATTTTCAAAAAATTTGTAAGTGAAATAAAATAAAATAAACAACAAAATTTAAGTATTTTTCGTTGTTTATTAAATGAATATGTAATTTCTCTTACATTTTAATAACTATTATAATTTCATTGAAAACATTCTTCACCACCGACTCCAGACTTCGGCGAATGGATTCCCACAGTCGATGACGCCGTAGATAAAAATGCCACATCATTTATGAACAAAACCCAAACTTACAAAAAACCATATATAAAAACCTATCTAATGAAACTTAAACAACGAATATTAACTTAATTAAGGTTATTTTTAAATTGATAAAACGTTTAATACAAATATAAATACTATAAATATAGAATTATATCAAGTTTTGACATACGATATAAAAACTATTTACAGCAAAAAAAAAAAAAAATAGACACCTACTTTTACACACTAAAAATTATATTACAACCTAAGTGTTCCTATAAACCTTACTTCGCATATAAATAACATTTAACACATTAGATATACGATATTTTCACTTTACACTCTTACTACATTCTTTCCATTTCATTATTATTTAGTGTCATTAGAAGAATCCACTAAACCACTAAATCGAAAAAAATATACGCAAATATAATGATTCCGGCCCCGCGCTTGCGCGGAGAGTATGCAACTAGTAAAATAAGAAGATGACTTGCATTGCTTCTGCGTTTAAGGCTTTGTGTTTGTCTCTCTTGTTCATCGCTGCCGTTGCAAGTCGTCCGACCAATAGGCCAAAGGTTTTTAACGTCCAACGGTATGGTGCCAAAGCTGACGGAAAAACTGATAACGCCAAGGTATGTACATAACCAATATATATAGAAACACACAAATATCAACGTTTTATTGATTTTGGTTTGTTTAACTTGTCCAAAATTAGGCGTTCACAAACATATGGAAAAGCGCATGCACAAGGAAAGGCGGTAATAGTAAAATCTACGTACCCAAAGGAACGTTTTATCTCGGTTGTGTAGAGTTCGTAGGGCCATGCGCGAATCCGATTGAATTCGTCATCGATGGAACTTTATTGGCTCCTTCAAACCCTAGGGACATTAAGAAGGACACATGGATCCAGTTCAGGTACATTAACAATCTTATTATCTCCGGTGCCGGTACACTCGACGGCCAAGGTAAAGAGTCTTGGCCACTCAATGACTGCCACAAAAACCCCAGTTGTCCTAAGCTAGCTATGGTATACCACTTCTTAATCCATTTACATGCTTTCTTATATAGTTTTACAATGAAAATTATGCAATTCAATTATTTTTCTATTACCTCGTAAATTTATTGATTTAATTATCTAGAAACAAAACTTCACTAAAACGAGTACAGTAAAACCTCTATAAATTAATAATGTTGGGACTTTGAAATTTTATTAATTTATAGATATATTAATTTACGAAAGTTTCCTTATTTAGATTTTTTTCTATTTTTATTTATAAAATAAAAAATATTTGATTTCAGCATATGTACATTATTTAAATTTCAGAAATTTGACATTTATATTGTTTTATTATCTTATTTGGTGTATATTTTATATTTTATAGAATTGTTACATGGTTTTCGATGTAATTTAACTAAATATTATCAAAATATATTGAAATGTTTAAAAAATAAAAGTATTTTTTAGAGTAAATATAAATCCCCTAACTAAATATTATCAAAATATACTGAAATGTTTAAAAAAATAAGAGTATTTTTATAGTAAATATAAAATCAACAATATAATGTTAGACTGTATTTATATAAAATTATATATAGCTAGATTATTAATTTATAATTTTAGTGGGACCATATATTTACATGGTAGATTTAAAAATATTATTATCTTATTATTTTATCGATTTGTGTCATATTTTGCTCCGACCCAAGTTGGGACCTGTGAAATTTATTAATTTATAGAGATTATTAATTTATCGAGTATTAATTTATAGAGGTTCTACTGTATATAGTTTTAAAGGAGGCAAGATCCACATAATAATATGTCTATATCTTATATTCTAGTCAGCTAGTGTCTTACTAGTTACTAGCTAAACCTGACTATTTCTGCAGACCATGGGATTTGCATTTGTGAACAACTCAAGAATCAATGGGATAACGTCACTGAACAGCAAAATGGGACACTTCAACTTCTTCTCTGTACATCACTTCAACATCACTGACGTCACTATAACAGCTCCCGGCGACAGCCCAAACACCGATGGGCTAAAGTTCGGGTTCTGTAGCAACATTAACATTTCCAAGACACACATTGGTACAGGAGACGACTGTATAGCCATCCTTTCCGGAACCACCAACATGGGTATCTCTAATGTCTATTGTGGTCCCGGACATGGGATCAGTGTCGGAAGCTTAGGGAAGAACAAAGAAGAGAAGAACGTTAATGGTTTAACCGTAAGAGACATAGTCTTTAACGGTACTAGCGATGGTATTAGGATCAAGACTTGGGAATCTTCAGCTTCGAAGATTTTGGTCTCTAACTTTGTGTACGAGAATATTCAAATGATTAACGTTGGAAACCCTATCATCATCGACCAGAAGTATTGTCCTCACCCACCTTGTAAAAAGAAGGTGAACTCTCTAAGCAAGATACAAACCTATATAAGTCTTTTATCTTATTACAACAAAAGAAAAAAAAAGTTGTGTTTTCATTAATTTCTTCAGGGAGAGTCACACGTTCAAATCCAAGACCTTAAATTAAAGAACATATATGGAACATTGACGAACAAAGTAGCGGTGAATCTACAATGTAGCAAGAGTTTTCCGTGCAAAAAGGTTGAGCTAATTGACATTAACCTAGAGCATAAGGGAGTCGAGGCTGGTCCTTCCACTGCGGTATGTGAGAATGTTGACGGTTCTGCACGTGGAAAGATGGTTCCTCAGCATTGTCTGAACTGATTCAACGACCCATGGGAACAAAGACCGTGTGTTGTACTATTTTTACATTTTCTTATGCATGCTTTTGTATAATTTCTAATTTCTGTGTATTTGCTTTTTCTTTCTTTTTCTGCTAGTTTGTGAAAGTTTTTGATTGGTGCAATAAAGAAGTGAATACACTTTTGTGTTTTTTTCCGTCCGTGGTCTATTTTTTTTGGTTTCATAGGACAAAAAAGAGTACAATTTTATTTTATAATCATACGTAATTAACGAATATGTAAAACTATAAGAGCAACCCGTCTAAAGTCCTCAAGAAATATCCTAAAAATAATAAAACCAAATATATTATGTATTGTTAGGTATTTTAAAATTAGAACACTAATCCAATAGTTTTTCAAATAAGATTGCTCTAACAATTTTCATTACAAACTGAGGATGTAGCAGAGAGTGGATATCATCAAAACTATATAATAACAAAAATTTCATTTTTATTATTTACTTACTAGTGGAATTATGATGATCAAGAAAACTCTTGCTCAGTCTTTCATATAACTTTCCACAACGTTATAAATATTTCATATATACATACACTACAAAATCTTTGCGAACGTCCCATCTAGTTTGTGATATTAATTCTACGAATGTCTTTGTTCTCAGTACATTTTTGAGATGCATAAAGAGTTTCATATAACTTTCCACAACGTTATAAATATTTCATATATACATACACTACAAAATCTTTGCGAACGTCCCATCTAGTTTGTGATATTAATTCTACGAATGTCTTTGTTCTCAGTACATTTTTGAGATGCATAAAGAGTGTGCACTTTTTCCAACATTAATCAAAGATTAGCTTTTTCACAATCCCCTATATAATAAAAAAGAATTATTTAAAAAATTATAACGTTAAGTTTGTAATAATTAAAAATAACTCTAATGATATGTGGTCTTGCTCTTTGTCTTCTATTTCAATTTAGAAAGATTATAGAGCATGTAATATAATGTATAGTCTAAAAATTATACTATATACCAAAATAATATTTTGTAGGCTATAGTTGGTCGGATATATCAAATATTTATTGTTTCGCATGTTTTCCTTAAATAAAACCTACGGAATTACGTAATGTGATTAAAAAATATATATATGACAATTAATGATTTTAAACAATAAAGATTTGATAACAATCTATATACTTTTCTCATTTCGTTTATTTCTTTATTATTAAAATAAATTACACAATTACATTAATCATTAAATAAAAATCTAGATTTTTTTGTGTATGTTGTATTTCAAACTTTTCAAAATGAGTATAAATTACTAAAACTATTAAAAGTCTCATATAAACTTTTAGGATCAAAAGTTTTAAATTTTTTTTCTATATTAAAATATATTGATTATAAGACCATATGAATAAATAATTTTAGTTTATATATATTTCATATCATTTAAATTAAACTATACATCGTATGAAAATACATACTTATATTTTGATATTTGCATTGAAAATATATTGAAAAGTTAATATTTTAATTTTAAATATGTCATTTTTAAAAAAATGATTATAAATTATTGAAACTACTAAACATCTCACATTAAAACAAATTCGTTGGTGTAAAGTTTTGTTACACAAATATGAAAATAATCATAAAATCATATGAGTAGAAACCTCATTTAATATATATCCATATTAAAATTGTGCTATATTACTATGTTTATATCATTTAAATTTAATTATATGTCATATACAATATATAAGATTGATTATTTTGATTTATTTACCCTATTTGCGAATAAACAAGAGTGATAATTAACTTTATATGCATACGTCAATTTATTACATAATAGTAACTGATTACTTAGTTATTTAATATATTATTATATTTATTATTTTATAAAATGCAGAAAATATAAAATAAATAATAAATATAAAATACTTATAATGCATAAAGTGCAGATCTTAACCTAAGTATGTATCTCTTTAATTATTTTACATCTTAAATATTTTCTAAATCTCAGGTCAAAACAAACAAACCAGATGAGAATAAACTTCAAAATAAATATTTATATCGAGTAATAACCAAAATAAAAAGGAAAAATGTTTGCCAGCTACACGAAGTATTAGCTAATATGGTGGTAACCATCCTAGGTTTCAGAATGTGTCGAGAACTACACGAAGTTTATTTAAATACATGCCACATATACGAACTTAATAATTATATGGTGCCAACATCACGGTCGAGTTTAATTGATTCTAATCAAAGGTTTTGGGGCCAAACTGTAATTAATTAAAAAATCAAGTTAAAACTAAAAACAAAATAAACCGAACGAACCAAGAACAAATCGTCGGTTTTGTGCTGGTTAGTGAACTCGAAAAGACCCATATTCTTCCCCCAATTCGAAATCAAGGGTTCATAATTTCGTTTTCATACAAAGAAACAGAGAGAGAAGGAGAGAGTGAGAGAGAGAGAGAGAGAGAGAGAGAGAGAGAGAGAGAGAGAGAGATGGAATTGGGAGGAGGAAGTAATCATAATCGTAAGGGAAAGGCTTGTTCTCTCATCTTTCTTTCAATCTCGATCTCTTAATCTCTCAAGGTCTCTCACTCCGACTTTCTCTCTCGATCTCTTTGTGCTCTCTGTTTTTTGTTTCTCTGTCTTTCAGACTTCTTCTTTTTCTCTTACTAAACGAAGCACAAAACCGAGAGAAACAATTAGAGATAACCAGCACAAAACCGACGATTTATTCTTGGTTCGTTCGGTTTATTTTGTTTTTTGTTTTAACTTGATTTTTTAATTAATTACAGTTTGGCCCCAAAACCTTTGATTAGAATCAATTAAACTCGGTCGTGATGTTGGCACCATATAATTATTAAGTTCGTATATGTGGCATGTATTTAAATAAACTTCGTGTAGTTCTCGACACATTCTGAAACCTGGGATGGTTACCACCATATTAGCCAATACTTCGTGTAGCTGGCAAACTTTTTTCCAAATAAAAAACACAAGAAGAGAAAAAAATGAAGATGAATAGGATTGACACATGAACTTAAACTTTTCATGACCATAATTAATTTTTAAATTGTTAAATCATGATATAAAACTGAGTCAATTTTTAATTTGTTAATTTTTTAAAATTTTTATTTTTAAATCATTATGGTTATGTTATCGTGACCATGATTAATTTTAAATTTTTTATTTGTATTTGAAAAACTTAAAATATTGTTTTTTGACATCAACAAAAACAAACTCATATAAAATCATTGTTTTTAAAAATAATTTAAAATTTAACTTAATTTTTTATTAAAATTATTATTTTTTAAATACTTTGCAAAAAAAAATTTCTAATATTATAAGATAAATAAATAAATTATATTAAATTAGTTTTGAAACTTTATATATTTTAAATGAAAATATTTTATCAACTGCTTCTTAAGAAAGCATTAGGGAACTGCTAATACTCTACCAATCAAACCCAGTGACACTCCGTTTATTTTCCATCACTCGAACACTGAAAAGTAAAAAGATATATGATATCGGGTTCATTAAATTCTAAATTTTGATCTACAGTTTTAATTACAATTGTTCCGGATCCTACGTATAAATAATTATATAAAATACTCTAAAATTCTAAAATTTCAAATACATATAAAAATCATATGTAAATTTAAAATTTGTCAATACTAAAATTTTATATTTTAATTGCACTGGTCTTATCCTAGTATAAAGAAGATACGGGAAAAAAATCCACAAACATCAAAAGTAGAGTCGGGGAAAAAAGAAGAAAAAACCAAATAATCTTCTGTCTTCTAGAGACATAGATATACCATTACATAAAGATTTTACCTAAAAACTATCTGACATGTCTGATGTCTCCGAAAATATGTCCAGTGTCTTTATTTTTTTTTTGTTTTTTTTGAATTACCAAGTATATCATGGCATCCACCAAGGTGGATCTAGACTAGCGGTGAATGTCCGTATCAGCCTATGTTATCAGCCATAATACGTTTCGGTTACTGGATGTTGAGAGAATCCAAATTTTTAAATTTTATCCCCAGTGACCAGCAAAATTCGAATCCGGGTCCATATTAAGACCGAAGCTCCCTCAAAACCACTAGGCCGTCCTCGTTTGGTTCAGTGTCTTTATCTGCATGAGCATGCCATGATCTTCGTCTCTACTTGTTGAAAATTTTGCCATCTTTTGCCAAATAGCGTTTGCTAGTATATACACAGCCACTTTCCTCTGCACTGTGTCTTCATATTGTCTCCATTCAAAGATCGCCAGATTCATCAATAGACATTCAGGAACAACTTCTGGCTCGTTCCAAACGTTCACGGTTCATCGGATCATTAAAAGGGGCACTATGATTCTGAGACCAAAAATTGTTCGGCCTTTTTAGGAACTATCCATCGTTACAAATCTAACATGCTAGTAAAATAAAAAGTCAATACTACATACCGACTTAATCTTAAGCGTGAGAGATTGGAGTCTTGGAGCGTCATTGAGTATAGAAGCAAGAAGATTAGCTCATCCTGGATAACATGTACATAGCTCAAGATGTTCCAGATAGGGAAAGGCAGAGCCACTTAGCAAAAAAAAAAAAAAAAAAAAAAAGAAAGACAGAGCCACGGCAATATGGATTTTGCAAATGAAGTACATACGTGTATATACCTAGTGTGGTGTTCAGGTATCCATTCAGATTCGGTTCGGGTCTATTCGAGTTTTGAGTTTTTGGGTTTAAAGATTTTAGCCCCGTTTGGATATTTCTAAATTTTGGTTCGGTTAGAATATTTGCGAGTTTGGTTCAGGTTCGGATAACCCATTAAATTATTTTTGAATTTTTAAAAAGTTACTATATATTTTAAATTTCTCAAAATCTATAACCAAAAAAAAATATTACATATAAATTTGAATAACATATGTCAAAATACTTAAAATTAACATATAAATTGGTTTAGTTTGAATATTTGGATATGAAAGTTATTACATATAATAAATTTAAAAAATTTAAAATACGCTCTAACAATACGCCAAAGTACTCCTTCATGGCATGGCTTGCTACGATCGACAGGCTCACGACAGGAGACAAATATCAGTCATGGAATTCGCAGTTGCCGAGCGCTTGCGGACTCTGCGATACTCATTTGCAGACTAGGGACCATTTGTTCTTTCAATGCACGGTATCTGAAGAAGTTTGGAAAGGTATAATGCAAAGACTTCTCACCACACGGTATACCAATCAGTGGGGTGTTATTCTGCAACTGCTTTCAAGTCAAGGAGGGGATAAACTTGATCTGTTTCTGCTTAGATGTGCTTTCCAAACAACTCTGTATGCTCTATGGAGGGAACGCAATCAAAGGAAACATGGTGAAGCTTCTACTCCAACGCTTCAACTGACCCAAATGGTTGATAAAAGGGTTCGCAACAGGCTCGCAGTCTTCTGAGGGAGATACGGCCATGACTATGAGAGGGGGCTGGCAAGATGGCTGGGCACAAGATAGAGACTTAAAGTTTTTAGAAGTTTTTACAATACAAATCTAAATTCAATGAAGCAGTAAATTTAAAAATGTTTTTTTTTTGTTTGAATCAATTTAACTTCTTTCAAAAAAAAAAAAAGAAATCAATAGATTTCAAGTATTTTTTGTGTGTTTGAGTATATTTTAGCTATTTTAGATATTTAGTTTTGACTATTTGTATATATTTTCAAGTAGTTGGGTTAACTTAAAAGTATTTTATATATTTTACATGTTTCCAATATACATTAAATCTAAAAATAAGTAATATATTTAGGTATATAAATCTATTTCAGATACATTCGAATACCCGAAATACTTCGGTTCGGGTCGAGTTTGGTTTCAGTTCTATAAATACCAAAATTTTGAATCCGTTCGGATATTTAATTAATTTCAGTTCGGATTCGTTACTACTTTTTTGATCCGGTTCGGTTCGGTTCTTCCGATTCAGGTTTTTTGCCCAGCCCTAATATATACTGAGAATAACGAACATAGAAGAAACATTCTTGACATTACTGGGGTAATAAATTAGGTTCTTACCTCTGAAATTGGAGAACAGAGAGAAACATGTTGGATTGAGGTAAGAGATCCAATGAACTTCCCAGATTGGACACAAGTAACCTCGATATTTGATTTGGTCACCTCTAGCATAAACTTAAGCATAA
>CAKOAT010341821.1:90209-138036 GCA_932364175.1 Eruca vesicaria subsp. sativa
AACCCATGAACCTCCTTGTTGTCGTTGGGGGGTGTTTCTCTTTTGAGTTATTAATAGTTATGCTCTTCAAAGTAGGCACATTGTCACCACAGGGGCGATCAAAGTAGGAACATAACCATTGCTATAAGTAAAAGCTTAATATACATGTACTTAAATAAACTTAACACTAAATGTCAATGAACAAAAGAAAAATTAGGGTGGGGCACATGCCACACCCTCTAATGCACTGGGGTCCGCCCATTGATATGATATAATCTCACATTGTCATATCTGGTTCGAGTTATAACCAATTCTTCAAGAGCTGCACACCTTTCTAAAAGCGTTGCAATATTTTATCACTCCAGACTCTAACAGATGAAAGGTGAAGACTTTTGACTGATCCCGCCAGTTGAACCCAAAAATTGATGTCTGAAGCAAAATATTTTCTGTTAAGCCTGAGATGCAATCTCTTTAGAGTTGGAGGATCGTCAGACAACAACAAACTGTAAACAAAACTCATGAAATTCACGCGACTCTTCTTGTAACGCTCTTCGAGCTTGACATATGGCACAAGTTCCCAAGGTTCCCTGTGCCGTATTGATATGAGACGTGTTGCAGAGCTCTCTTTAAAAAAAAAGAAGCTTTGAGAGTATCTTCAAGATTAGGTCATCTGGTAACTCTTTGACCTTCTGTCTCACCATTTTTTTGACTGCGCTCTCTATATCCGGGTACCTGTTTATATGTGAATCAAATATGTATATATACAAATATATTAGCTAACATGTTAATTTAAATAGTCTAGTGTGTTATATTCTTGATATTCGTCAATCCAATAAGAGTTTGAGTCATTAAAGCTAGTGTTAATTTTGATAAATATTTTTTTTTGTATTTGGATATAGAAATACCATATATATTTATAATATAAGAAAGCAAATAAAATATAACATGGTCTGGTGGAAAATGTTCTCCCTCGTTATGCCCAACCTGGATTCGAGTAGGTTTGTTGCCAAGTTACCTTATATTAAAATGTTTAAACTTATTTTCAGATATTTGGTTACCAGTTCGGTTCTCGGTTTGGTTTCAGCTCGGGCTCGGTTGTTCAGATATAAATATATAGGAACCATTAGGGTATCGCAGAGTTTTGGTCCGGTCTCGATTTTGGGTTTTTCGGTTTCGGTGTTTATGCCCAAGACTAGTCTTTAACATTACTTTGAACTAAGGTGATAAATATTTCATATTTACTAAAATCTGGAAAATTTCCATCTATTTTATAATCTTACTTCTACAAATATCTTTGTTCTGAGTTACTTCTTGAGATGCAAAATTAAAATTAAGGTTGGACAAATAAACCAAATCCGAAAATCTGACCTGACTCGATAAAAATGAATCCAAACCGATCTGAATCTGACATAAATACCAAATGATTCTTTTTTTACGGTATTTCAGACTATGAGTTTTTACACGAACCCGAATCTCAATAGATATTCGAAAAAACTTGAAATTCAAAATCCCAAAAGGAGAAAGAAATTGTACCAAATTCCATAACGTCCAAATATGTATCCAAAATACATTCAGATGTTAATGAGTATATGAAATAATGATTTATTGCATAATAATTAATTCAAATACTCGTATGGTTGATAGACGAGTCTACTAAATTATTTTGATGGATAACAATATGGTTTGTAAAAGCCACGTACACAATTTAGGGAAATATTGAAATATATTAAGAATCAAAGTACAAATTAATGATTTCGCAAATGATAACTTGATTAATATCTGAAACCAGAACTATTGAGGTTTAACCAGTTATCGAACATGTAACTTAACCCGAACCGAACCCGGCTAAATCTAAACTGAACAAATCTGAACCAGATCCAACCTGAAATTTTATAATATTCGAATGGGGGCAAAATGCATGATCTCAATAACCCAAACCCGAATGAACCTGACTCGGTACTGATTGAGTCCCCGATTTCCCATCACTAAAAAGAGTGTGAACATTTTCACACATTAATCAAAGACTGGCTTTTTTAACAATATAAAAAAGATACTGGAAAGAACACACAAACATTAAAAATAAAGTCAGGTAAAAAAAGGAAGAAAACACCTAAGAAACTTTTCTGTGTTCTATAGACAGACATACATAATACATAAGAGTGTTTACTCAAACACTAACTGACATGTCTCTGACTCTCTGTTCAGTTTCTTTATCTGCATGCGCATCTCATGATCTTTATCTCTACATCTTGTTGAAAATGTGGCCATCTTTAGCCAAAGAGCATTTGCTAGTATATACGCAGCCACTTTCCTCTGCTGCACTGTGTCTTCATATTGTCTCCATTCAAAGATCTCTAGATGAATCAATAAACATTCAGGAACATCCGCTGGTTCAATCCAAAAGTTCATCTGATCATTGGAAGGGGCACTATGATTCTGAGACCAAAAAAAAAAAAAAAAAAAAACACCATTACGTGCGTTAGTGTTGAGCCTTTGTAGGAACTAGGAACTACCTACCATTTTCATTCTTCTAAAATATAAAATGGTTAAGTGGTATATTAGTATTCTATGAATTCAAGTATATCCATCGTTAAGAATCTAATTGACATGCTAGTAAAATAAACAAGTCAATACTACATACCGACTTAAGCTTGAGAGTTTGGAGTCTTGGAGCGTCACTGAGTATAGAAGCAAGAAGATTGGCCCATCCCGGAGAACATGTACATAACTCTAGATGTTCAAGATGGGGAAAGAAAGAGCCACCACTATATAGAGTCTGTAAATGAAGTATGTATATGTATTATGAGAATAATCAAATATAGAAGAAACATTTTTGAACAAAGTTTTCCTACCTCGGAAGTTCGCGAACATAGAGAAAGATGTTGGATGAAGGTAAGAGATCCTATGAACTTCTCAGATTGGTCACAGATGACCTCGATATTCGCTTTGGTCACCTCGGGCATATACTCAAGCATAAGAAAGTTACTGGCAGTATCCTTAATGTTCAAAGTCTCCAAAGCTGGAGCATTTATCCAAAACCCATGATTCTCCTTGTCGTCGTCCGTACGTTTCTCTCTTGAGTAATTGATAGATAAAGTCTTCAAAGTAGGCACATTGATATTATATAAACTCACATTGTTATCTCCGGTGGTTCCAGTTATAACCAACTTTTCAAGAGCTGCACACCTTGTAAAAAGCGTTGCAATATCTTCACCCTTGCAGAAGCGAAAAGATGAAAGGTGGAGAGTTTTGATTGATGACAAACAAGACTCAGGTGGAATAAGGATCATCAGATCACGTCCGCTTTTGTGTAAGACAAGATATTCAAGAACTGGGCAACTTTGTAGAAGACGTGTTAGAGAATCACAACTGGAGCATCTAGACGATAAAAGGTGTAGACTTTTGAGTGACGACAAGCGAACCCAAAACCGAGAATCCTCATCAAGGTTCCAATCGCCGTAGTAGGTTTCGTATAAAACCAAGTATTCAAGATCCGGGCAACGTCGTAAAAATGTTACGATAGATTGCGAGAAGTTAACGTCGAACAGGTGCAGACTTTTGAGAGACGGCAAAGAAAACCCACGCGGAACAAGCTGAATAGTTAGATCGCAGAGTATCAATGATTTTAGGGTTGTGCAATTACTCAAGCAACTTGGCAAAATTAGGGTTCTACCAAACAAGTCGAATCTCAACCTCCTTACAGATCTACTAACCGCCAGTTGAACCCAAAAATTGATGTCTGAAGCAGAATGTTTTGTGATAAGCTTGAGATGCAACCTCTCTAGAGTTTGAGTATCGTCAGACAACAAAGACGCGTAAACAAAACTCATTAAAGTCACGAGACTCTCTTCATAACCATCAACGAACGTGACGTATGGCACAAGTTTCCAAGGTTCCTCGTGCCGTCTTGAAAAGAGACGTGCTGCAACGCTCTCTTTAAACAACTTTGAGAGTATCTTCATGATTAAGTCATGTGGTAACTCTTTGAGTTTCTGATTCACCATTTTGTTTTTGTTTTGTGCTGGCGGATTTAACACAAGGTTTCGAGATTTATATATACGAAGAAGAAAAATCAATCAACAAAGATTAGTTTCCATTGATGTGGAAACCTAGTCATAGTTTTGACTTATCCCAATATTCCGGATTTGTTTTTTTATTTAAAAAAATAATTTTATTTTCAATTTCAGTTATTTGCTTCCTAATTTATTAATTTTAAATGATTTCATTCCTTTTTAGTCAGATTATAGGTAAGATCTTCTTAATTTATTAATTTTAAATGATTTCATTCCTTTTTAGTCAGATTATAGGTAAGATCTTCTTAATTTATTAATTTTAAATGATTTCTTTCCTTTTTATTCAGATTAGTGGTAGGATCTTCCTAATTTATTAATTTCAAATGATTTCATTCCTTTTTATTCAGATTACTAGATTTTGATCCACACGCCCGTGCGGATGTCTAAAAAAAATATTGTTAAAACAATTTCATACATGATTGATTGTGTATATTTTGATGCTTACAGTATTTAATATGGTTTTACAGTGTATATGTATAAATTTTATAAATTCTTTTAAATTGTCATCTTTTTTACATATATATAGATATATCTTTATGGGTTAGAATTGAAATTTATATATATATATATATAAAACAATAAAAATGAATTATCATTTATTTATTTTATATTATTATAACAATCTATTATTTATGTTTCATATACATTTTTAGTTCTTAATAATAAATAAATAGGTATTAGATGATATTTTTATTATAAATTTATACATATTTATTATAAATATTTCTAAATGTAAGAAATATACATCTTTTGAAGTTATTAATAAACATACCTTTTAATTTTAATAGCTTAACTTATTTGATTAGTTGCAATTAAATTTTAGATTTGTATTTATTAAATAGGATGAGGATTATGCTATAAAAAATAAAATCTTATAATTAAAATTTTATATACGAATTAGTTCCTTATAAATAGGTAGGCGAAATATTGGTTATATTTAAGGCATTTGAATTGTGATTGATTAGGATTGTAAGTAAATGACAAATAAATTTAATGACATAAGGATATAATTATTAAATAAAATTAACGAATATTTTAAATTTGTATTTCAATTTCAATAGTTTAGATTGCTAAGACCCTCCTAATTTATTAATTTTAAATTGTTTTTGTATGATATTCTTCAATTGACTGTCTCAGTGTATGTGTAAAGCTGTGACTAGTAGGAGACCCATAACCACATTTAACAGGAGTCATAAAAGATGGGTGTTAGGCAAAACAAAAACATTGAAAACTAATAAGATGAGCCAAAAATAATTCTACTTGTAGAAGAGTCAAAAAAGAGAATTTTAAACGAAATAATATGATGATCTTTAACTTCCTATAGTTTAAATTTTACAGTGTCTTGTAACCTAGATTGCATGGAAACTCTTGTCAAGGTCCGTTATTTCAGAAACATTTCGGAATTGGAATCTCTTGGAAATTTAGAAAAACTCTTCGGAAACGCGTTTTTTGAAAATTTCATTTTGGAAACACTATGAAAACTTACGTTGCTGATTTGGAAACTCGCGATTCTGTTTGGAACACGAAAAATAACTATTTGACATTTGATGTTAGTGATTATATGTTTATTAACTTATATTTTAATATTCTTTGTTATTATTTTGGTATAATGATGATCTAGAATGAAGTCGACTCCATATTTTATCGAATGATAACAAGTGTTAATTTCTAAATTTTATAATTTTTTTTAAATGTATAAAAAAAAAAAATTTATATTACTTGATTTTTCTCTTAGTTAAATCAAACAAAAAACAAACTTACATGTTAATATATATATATATATATATATATATATATATTATAAATGTTACTAAAACGTTTTCATTTCTATATTTTTCTTGAAAATTATGTTTCCAGGTTTCAAAACGTTTCATTTCCACATGTAACCCTGCTCCTTGAACGTGGATTTGTCACTAGTTATTATTGGTTTCAATATGTTACGAAACCATTACGTTTTTTAAGTTGTTTTATCTAAAGCAATAACTCCGACTGATAATATATTTGAAAGATTTTTAGGATATTGATGCACCTTCAAGCATAAAGACATTCTGATTTATTTCGATGAAGACATGCATTCTCCACAAGATAATTATGATTTCATATACAAGATTTTGCTTTGACTTTGAACAGGATTTTTCTTTAACTTTGTGGTGCAGCGTATGATAGGTTGAACAGTCGATCTATGAAGTTTTAGGGTTCTTCGAGACATGTTCTTGGATCGATCAAGAGTTTCTTTTGATATCTTCTTGAGATCAATTTCTTGGGAGACGAATTGAATCAAGTCGCACAAGGTATAAAAAGAAAAAGCTCTGAATTTTATTATCAAAAGTGTAATCTCTAAAGAAAGCTCAATGCATGTTTATATAACCTGTTCCCAACGAAAATTCCATCAGGAAAAGGATTGTATAAAAATAAAATAGTAAGGAATAAGAAACAAGAAACATCGATATAATGAAAAAGGAAATAACTAACACTAAAAAAATTTGAATCTTGTAACTTCGGTTATGTTGGCGCCAAAGGTAATGATACTGCTGCATCACGACAACCCGGGTAAGAAGGATTCGACCCTGAATCTGTAATAGAACTGGAGATATTACTTGGCAGTCGAAGGCGATAAGCATTATCATTAATGTGTTCCAAAACCTCAAGAGGACCAATCTTCTTAGCTTTTAACTTGTTGTATGCATGATCTGGCATCCGATCACGAGTAAGATATGCCCATCGAAGTTTCCAACTTCAAAGACAAGACAATGCCTATGTGTATCCGCTGACTTCTTGTATTTGTAGTAGAGGTCTCCAAATTAGCATCGGCTTTGACATGAACATCTGTATGGGTATAAACAAACGTCAAGGCAGTACCATGGATACGAATACGATCAGGAAGTGAAGAAAGGTCAACCGGAGCTCGTGGAATTATACCATAAACAACCTGAAAAGGGAAAAATCCAAGGCTACAATTTAAGGAATGATTATGCGTAAAATCAGCCTGCAGTAACTTCACATCCCACGTTTTGATTGAGTCCCCAACAAGAAAACGCAAGAGATTTCTGAGAGAACGACTCATCACTTCTGTTTTGCCGTCTGTCTGTGCATGGTAAGCAAAACCCATATCCAAAGAAGTACCCAACTGCTTCCAAATAGAACGCCAAAAATGCCCAAGAAAACGCGATCACGATCAGAGACAATCGAAAGAGGCAACCCATGAAGACGATATATGTCACGAAAGAACAAAGAGACCACTTGTTAAGCATCAGTAGTCTTCTTGCACGGGATAAAGTCTGCCATCTTCGAGAAGCGATTGACCACAACAAAGATGGAATCGAAACCGCGTTGAGTCCCCGGTAATCCTAAGACGGAGTCCATACTAATATATGTACATGGCTGGATAGGAATTAGTAATGGCATATAGAGACCAGCATAAGTCGCATTACCCTTGGACTGTTGACAAACGACACATCGAGGGATAAAGCATTCACCATCACGCCGAATTGCAGGCCATGAAGTAAGAATATGTGAGTAAGTGTAACGTACGATCACGCCCAACATGTCCAACCTGGTGAAGCTCAGTAATAAGCTGAAGAAGTAAACTGCACGCAGAGATACAAAGTTGCGTACCACGGAATATAAATCTGTCATGGATGGTATATTCAACTGATTTCCTAGCCGATGCTGCTTCAAAGTAGGACCAAAAAATGATATGTGGCATAGAGATCAATAAACGTCTCGAACCCTTGCACAAGCGAATGTAACACGGCCAAAAGAGAATGGCGCCGACTAAGCGCATCAGCCACATGGTTAGACATTTCCGAAGTGTGCTTGATAACGAAAGTAAACTGTTGTAAGTACACAATCCAAGAAGCGTGACGTGAAGTGACTTTCCCTTGACTGCCTAAATGCTTTAAAGCATCATGTTCAGTGTAAAGAACGAATTCTTTGTGGAATAGATACTGACGCCAATACTTCACGGACGATGGCATAGAACTCCACATCATAAGTGCTATAGCGTTAAAGTGCACCAGCTAATTTTTCGCTTTAGAATGCTATGGGTCATACTTTTTGACTAAGTTCAATACCTATTCAAACTTTGGATGCGTCACAATGCAGCTCAAAGACCAAGCTAAAATCAGACAATGCAAGAATGGGGGCTGAACAGAGCCTGTCTTTGATAAATGTAAACGCTTTATCAGCTTCTGGCGTCCATTGCAATTTTCCATAGCATATAGTATTTGTCATAGGAGCCATCAAGCTACTCAACTGAGACACAAAACGGCGGTAAAAAGATGCAAGGCCCTGGAAACTCCGTATCTCTATAATTGTATTTGGTGCTGGCCACAACTTGATAGTTGATATTTTCCTTGGATCAATGGAAAAGCCCTTGTCGGATACAATGTAACCTAGAAACTGAAGCTTCAAACGAACCGAACTCGCACTTTTTAGCGTCGCAAACTGATCCCTGCGAAGAACTGCAACGAATTCTCGGAGGTTCACAAAGTGTGTTTCTAATGATGGACTGAATATCAGGATATCGTCGAAGTAGACCACGACGAATTTCCCAATAAAAGAGCGCAGTGCCTAGTTCATCACTCACATAAAAGTACCTGGGGCATTTGATAAACCGAACGGCATGACGAGCCATTCAAACAGATCTTCACAAGTTTTGACTGCAGTCTTGCATTCGTCGCTGGATTGATATGAATCTGGTGGTAACCGCTTTTAAGGTCAAGTTTAGAGAAGATCTTTGTCGGCCGATTTGATCAAGTAGGTCGTCCAGTCCTGGGATCGGAAACCGATATCTAATCGTAATTTTATTGATAGCTCTACTATCAACACAGATTCGCCAAAAACCATTTTTCTAGAGAATAAGCAAAGCTGGAACTGCACACAGGCTCAAACTTTCACGCAGGAATCCTTTTGAGAGAAGTTCCTCGACTTGACGGCATAATTCTTCTTGCTCGTTGGGACTCATCATGTAATGCGACTTGTTGGGCAAGGCAGCATCAGGGACGAAGTCGATCCGATGTTGAATGAGTTTGGAAGATCTTCTGGAAAGACATCTGCAAACTCGTTAATGAGTTTAGTAAATGTCGGAAGAATGTTACTGAAGCGGTCCGAGCATGATGGTTTGCAGAGAAGTATGATGACAATCCCTTCTTTACGCATCATAGTTGCAAAAGAAGAATGTTGCAACATGAGAACATGGTTTGCTTGCGTTAGCTGTTGCGAGGTATGAGAAGGCTTGAGTACGAACTTGCGATTATCCATACTGAAGCTTTAGGTATCGAGGAATCCATCCTGAATAAATCGTCGATCAAATTCCCACGGCCTACCAAGAAGGAGATGACAATTTTCCATCAGAGCTATGTCGCAATATGTTTGATCTTTGTAGGCATTACCGACTCAGAATGAGGTTAGTGCTCGTCGAGTGAAAAAAAGTCATGATCCTGTTGTAACCAAGCAATTTTATAAGGAGGCGGATGTGGTTTTTCTTTAAAAGCAAGATTTGTAATTGCGCCGGCTGCAATAACGTTTTCGCAACTCTCGGAATCAATGAAAAAAGAACATACTTTGCCGTTGATTGTACAGCGAGATTGGAAGAGACAATTTCTTTACAAAAATTGAGAGTCAAAACGAGGTGCTAAACAAGAGCGCCGAACAACCACGAAGTGGACAGTGTCCGGGTATAGTTTCTCCTCCGCGTCAGAACACTCGTCAGCTTCTGATATCTCATTAGCAGGAGTGACTTCTTCGATAAGTAATCCTCAATTATTTCGCGATGGGCAAGCAGATTGCCGATGACTTATTTCTCCACATGAAAATCATTGCATACCTCCTTGTCGTTGTTACTTTTGTTGATCAACTGCGACAATGGTGGTCTCTGTTTTTTCTGTAGCGGGGTCACTTGGTGTGGTCGTTGTCGCTGAAGGGTTTGCTCGTGTCTGTCTATTTGATCCCTACGGTTGAAAGCCACTACAAGTTTGAGCTTCAGCCGTTAAGGCTTGCTGGTGAGCTTCTGATATGGATTGAGACTGAAAGAGATTAAATGTGAATTGAATTTGTTGGCGCAATCCTCCTATAAACCGCATCACGAGTTGTTGTTCTATATATCTAACTTCCACGCGGTTTATCATCTTGAAGAATTTGGTTGCGTAGTCGTCAATGGTACGAGATCATTGTCTTAGATTTTGAAACCTTTGAAACATTAACTGATCGTGATTAAAAGGTAAAATTTTCTTTTCATCTCAAATTTCAGTTTATCCCATGAAGTTTTTTTTTTATTTGCCTAACCGAGCACGTGTGGTTTTATCTTGGTACCATCAAGCAGCCGCTGGTTCCCAAAAACTGATGGCAATTATAAGAACACATCGATCAAGAGGAAGTTGTTTAAATTCTAGAATCTCTTCAACAGTTACGGGCCAATCTAACAATTCTTCTGCGATTGTCGAACCATTGAATTCTAGTATCTCAAGTTTGAAGCATGTCTGCCATGACGAGTCGTCTTGTTCATTGTCTGAATCTGACTCGTAAGTGTTGTTGTTGCGACAGCGAGCTTGTTGTTGGCAGAGTGAAGCAAAGGGGTTGTTGTCATCGTCAGACTCACTGTGGAGCGAGACCTGGTCGTTGCGAGGGGGAGTTGAGCAGTGGCGGCTTGCTGAGTTGTCAAGGAAGTCACAGCAGCAACAAGATTTGTGATCTGTGATTGGAGATCAGCAATGGATTTTTGAGTAACGGGAATATTGCCGTCAATGTATTGGTGAAAATTAACAAGTCTTACAAACCATCGTAGCGGTTGAGAAAGTTTCGGAGTGTAACCATCGTAGCAGTTGAGAAAGTTTTGGAGCATAACCTAGCTCTGATACTAACCTGGCCCAGCATACGGTAGGGTGAACGGTCGATCTATGAACTTTTTAGGGTTCTTGGAGACCTGTTCTTGGATCAATCAAGAGTTTCTTTCGATAGCTTCTTGAGACCAACTTCTTGAAAGACGAATCGAATCAAGTCACACAAAGTATAAAAAAAAAGCTCTGAATTTTATTATCAAAAGTGTAATCTCTAAAGAGAACTCAACATATGTTTATATAAGCCGTTCTCTACGACAATTCCATCAGAAAAAGGATTGTATAAACCTAATCTAATAAGGAATAAGAAATAAGAAATAAGAAATATCGATATAATGAAAAAGGAAATAACTAAAACCAAAACGATTTGAATCTTGTAACTTCGGTTTTGTTGGTGCAAAAGTAACGATGCTGCTGCATCACTTTGTACCCTTATGAAAAATCAAACGTCGTCTAAACTATATTCTAAAATTTCTTCTTTTATTTCACTACTTTTCCATAACCAAACCCAATGACTTCCAACGCGCCTTTTGCTCAGGGCCGGCCCTTGGGCCAAGCTGCAGAAGCAGCTGCTTCCGGCTGCAATGTTTATTTAAAAACTCCGGCCACAAATTAATTAAAGAGTTATCTAGTCTAGTGGTGTAGTTTGGAAAAAATAGGTTTGTTGCATGTAACCCGGATTCGAGGCCCCTCTAGTTCAAGTGTTTTTTTTTTTTTTTTTGAAAAGTGGCCTTCTTTTTTGTTTTTGCTTGTGGCCTTATACAACCTAGGGCCGGCTCTGCTTTTGCTCCATAGACAATGCCATAAGAAAAAGAAACAAGAAACTAAAGTTTTGGAATAATGCTGAACAACTGCTATTCTTCAAGAAATACTGTAAATTTTTTTACTACCAAAAGCAATTTGTCATATTTACTACAAGTCTACAATCTGTAAAAGTCCCATCTAGTTTATGATATTTTACTTCTGTGAATATGTTTGTTCTGAGTATCTTCTTGAGATGCTTAAAGAGTGTGCAACCTTTCGAACATTAATCAAAGACTGTCGCTTTCACAATATAAAAAGATACGGAGATTCGGGAAAAAAAGGAAGAATAAACCTGAGAGACTTGTCTGGTCTTCTAGAGACATACACCATTAATTATAAGAGTGCTTACTCAAAAACTAACTGACATGTCTTCGAAATTCTTTTCAGTTTCTTTAACTTCATGACCATGCGATGATCTTTGTTTCTACTTCTTGTTGAAAATGTTGCCATCTTTAGACAAGCAGCGTTTGCTAGTATGTACGCAGCCACTTTCCTATTCTGCACTATGTGTTCATATTGTCTCCATTCAAAGATCTCTAGATGCTTCAATAAACATTCCGGAACAACTGCTGGTTCATTCCACAAGTTCTTCTGATCATTGTAAGGAGCACTATGATGCTGAGACCAAAAAAGAAAAATTACATGTGTTAGTGTTAGTCATTAGTCCGGTCCTTTGTAAGAAATATCTGCCACTTTCATTCTTCTAACTAGTTTAGGGATAACTTGTAGAGTTTTGTAGCTCGCAAGACTCATAAGTGTAGATCGTTCAAAAATAAAAGCAGAAACATAAGAAGATGGTTTAATGGTATACTAGTTTTCTATGCATTCGAGAATATATATCCATCCTTATAAAATGTAACTATTAGCTACATACCGACTTAAGCTTGAGAGAATGAAGTCTTGGAGTGTCATTGAGTATAAAAGCAAGAAGCTTGGCCCATCCCGGAGAGCATGTAGACAGCTCTAGATGTTCAAGATAGGGAAAGACAGAGCCACTACGATATGGAGTCAGCAAATGAAGTATGTATCTAAAATAGCCACCAAACATAGAAGGAACATTCTTGACATTACTGGGCCAACAAAGTTTTCTAACCTCGGAAGCTCGAGAACATAGAGACAGATGTTGGATTGAGGTAAGAGATCCTATGAACCTCTCAGATTGGACACAAGTAACCTGGATATTCGCCTTAGTCACCTTGGGCATAGACTCAAGCTTTAGAAAGCTACTGACTGAATCCTTAATGTTCAAAGTCTCCAAAGCAGGAGCATTTATCCAAAACCCATGATTCTTCTTGTCGTTGGGGGATTTCTCTCTAGTGTTATTGATAGTTAAGCTCTTCAAAGTAGGCACATTGATATTATATAACTTCACATTGTCATATTCGGTTCGGATTATAACCAAATCTTCAAGAGATGCACACCTTTTTAAAAGCGTTGCAATAGATTTATCATTCAAGATGCTAACAGATGAAAGGTGAAGACTTTTGATTGATGACAGACAAGACGCAGGTGGTATATCCCAAAAATTCAAACGGTAGGGTTGGGTTACGACCAGATATTCAAGAACCGGACAACTTTGTAGAAGACGTGTAAGAGAACCACCAGTATGGAAGTTAGCCGATAAAAGGTGTAGACTTTTGAGAGATGGCAAAGAAAACCCTAGCGGAACAAAATCGATATATACATCACGGAGTATCAATGATTTTAAGGTTGTGCAACTACTCAAGCAACTCGGCAATTCTAGGGTTCTGCCACGCAAGTCGAATCTCAGATATCTTACAGATCTGTTAACCCAAAATATAGGGCTGATGTCTGAAGCCGAATAGTTTTTGGTAAGCTTGAGATGCAACCTCTTTAGGATCTGATCATCGTCAGACAACAAAGATCCGAAAACAAAACTCATGAAAGTAACGAGATTCTCCTCATTATCATCTTCTAACGTGACGTCCGGCACAAGTTTATAAGGATCCTCGTACTGTTTTGATATGAGATGTGTTGCAACGCTCTCTTCAAAGTTGGGAAGCATTGAGAATATCTTCAAGATCAGTTCATATGGTAACTCATTGAGTCTCAGACGTTCCACCATGTTTTCGTTTATCTTGGCTGCGCTCTCCATATCCTGGCGAGTTATAAGGAGGAAGAACAAATCCTGGATTTAACTTAGTTTCACGATTAAAAACACAACAGGTAATATATGTGAGGAAGAAAAAAAATTAACAAAAAATTGTTTTCATTCGATGTGGAAAACAAGTCATAGTTTTGAGTTCATCCTGATTTTTAAAATCTTTCCTTTTCAATTTAATTTATTAATTTATAATATATATCTTTCCTTATAATCCTGATTTCTAAATCATTCCTTTTATCTTGAATATAAAAGGTCTTTATTATATTAGTGATGAAACATAAATTTTGCGGTCCAATAAAACAAAAGAAGTTCACAAAATCTATACTATTAAAACATAAACAAAATTTTATCTATTTGCAAGTATTCTAGATTAGACCATTATAATTATTTAATTTTCTGTTTAATTTTACATATAATAAACTTAGTTATTATTAAATAAACACATAATCTTAACATATTAATTAAATATATTTAATATAAGATATCAAAAGGATATTGTTAACTACTTTCTTCAGATTGCATTTTAACAATATATTTTAATATATTTTTATTTACAATATAAATATTCATGGCTCTAATATTATTTTAATAATAGAAATCGTAAATATATTAAATTAGATTTTAATACGCGTGTCCGCACGGATATATATTTTTTCTTATAATTAAATGTAATTTTTAGGACAATATGATAAAATATATTGTTTGAATTTTTTGTGTTTTATATTATGTAACTTAATATTTTTTTGTTTGATATTATTAATATACAATTATTTATAATTCCTTCATATTTTTATGAAACAACATATATTAATATAAACTTTATTTGTATTTTAATACTTTTAATTAAATTCATATAAATATATTTATATAAGAATCAAAATAGAATAATTTATCTATTTACCCCATTTCATTAAGTTTTTTTTATGTTTTCTAATGAAAATGGATTAGATTTTTTTATATATTTCTCATTGATTAAATTTATTTTAATGATTTTTTATTTTAAATAAGCTAAATTTCTTTTATTTAATTTACAAATATAAAAAATCAAATGTACACTAAAAATTTCATATAATTAAGTAATATAATTTTTTATTTTTATACTTTAGTTTTATTAAACTTAAATTTAATTTTTCTATTTTTTATATTTTATTTTTTTAAATTAAAATAAAATATTATAAAATATTATTTTATTTAAAATTTATTATTTCTTTCTAATATTTAATAATAATTAATAATTTAACGAATTATTTAAAATTAATAAGCAAAAGATCTTCTAAGATTTTGTTAAGGTAAGGTAAAATAGGTTATATTCAAAAATAAAAGATGATATAGTAGAATATTATTTTATTCAAATGATCTAATATATAAATATCATTGTATTAAAATTATTAATGAAATAGTCTAATGACTTTTTATTAGTAGATAAAAATATGACTCTATTTTAATAGATTAGACTAGATTTTGACCTGTGCTTTCAAAGCGTGGGTTTATGTTTGATGCAAACTTTATATAATCACATTTCTATACATGTAGAATGTGGGATATACTTATTTAGTTCATTAATTTCATCAAAGATAGTATTTTTAAAAATGTAGGATAATCTTTCAGTGAAAATTTTATATGATCCATTTTTGTTTTATATAAAGTAGACATGAGCATAAACTCAATCTAAAATAAAAAATATATATTGAATCCGTCACCGGTCAAAAATCTAAATATATCAGCATGAGTTTTGAAGGTGGTACAAAATATATCTGAATCAAATTGTTATTAGTCAAACCCTAACGAACAATCCAAAAAACTGAATCGATCTGGATGTTCAAAATTAATCATAAATATAAATATTTGAAACATAATATATAGTTTAAATATTGAATCCTATGTTTATTTTCAAATGATAGTTAAAATTAATTATCTAAATTTTAAATATGTACTTTAATATCCAATTCTAAAAAATAAGTATCTTTTTTTTTTGGTTTTAGATTTTAGATTTCCAAACTAATATAACCCGAATCTAAACGATATATGGTTACTTTATCGGTTTTAGTATGTGTACAAATTAGAACCAAATCCGGCGTTTTATATTTGAATCTGATCCATACTTACAAACATGGCTACTTACAAATTATGACACATATGATGTGATATAAATTAGCTTTGATTCAAAATATTCGACCGTATCCCAATAGGTACTTGAACTCCTAAGCATAACTTAAATTATGTTTTATAATTTGTTAAATTAATTTTATATTTGATAAATATTTATTCTGTTTATTGGAATAACCCGTAAAATGATAATCAATAAAATATCAATAATTACATGTTTCATCATATAATTAAATATTAATAGTAGTATTATTAATATTTATTTTATAAAATATATATATATATATATATATATGTATATATATAAACTATCTTAAGACTTTATATATGATAATTATATTATTATGTATTGGCGGAGGTTTGAAGAGTTTGTTTATTATTATTTCGTGTATCAGTTACATATAGTTAAATATCATTTTTTATATCATAACATTTTAATTTAGATATGTATATTAAAATATAAAATTATTTCTTTTTTTAAATGTCTTATGGTATTATTTTATTATTCTGTAAAAGTAATTAATCTAGTTTATAATTTATAAAGTAGATTAATTATATCATAATTATTATGTTGTGTAATTTTTAGTTACAATATGAACTATTTATATATAAATGTTATAGAAGGTTATTTCTTATTCTATAAATCAAAATGAGTTAATATTCATTTGTAATTTAATTTAATATTATTTTACGTTTTTATTATTCATATAATATTAAAACAATAAATATTTATTTTTAAAATTAATAGATATTAAAGATATTTTAAAAATATAATCTGAAAAGTAGTTAATAGTATCTTTTTGATATCTTATTTTTAATATATTTAAATATTATATTGATTAGGTGTTTATTTAATAATAACTAAGTTTGTTGTATCTAACATAACATAAAATTAAATAAATATAATGTTTTAATCTAAACTACTTGCAAGTAGATAAAAAATGCTTCTGTTTTAATAGTATTGATTCAATTATAAATGAATATCAACTCATTTTTATTTATAGAATAAGAAATAACTTTTGCAAAATTGACTCAAAACTCAAAGTCAAACACAAAACTAACTTCTTCTTTTGACTCTATCTTGTTTTTATCCTATTCACCCCATATCTTCATTTTATTTACGAAAATGCCATTAATTTTTTTTTTGTAATTTTTTTTTGAAAATGGCTTTTTTACTCTCTCAACCTCATCATCTTCAACTATTTACAACATTTCCATTGCCATGAATACTCCCAACAACCTTGTACAACCCAACAACCTTGTACAACCAAGGTTTGAAGCTTTTAATGCACTTAAAATCGATACCCATACTCTCTTTCTCAATTGTTATGAACTAAAAACAATATCTCCTTCACTTTATCTCCATATTCATACCAAAAACCCAAGCTTTTGATAGCAAAATTTTATGGTTGATAGAGCCATTTAAGCATACAATTCTTGGTGGGTTACTTTCGTTTGATGTTCTGGGTGGTTGGAGAAGACTATGTGTGTAAAGGAAGTCATCTCACCTAGTTTAAGGTATGAAATTGAATTTTTTTCCAGATCTGTTCGCGTAGAATACTTACCCGTAAGTCATCTGGAAGTAGACGACTTACAGATACGTCTTCTGGTCAAACTGACGACTTACTTCTAAGTCGTCCAACTTTGTTTGTTAAAAAAAAGAACACCGGACGACTTATAGGTAAAACAGACTACTTTTGCATTTGACCTAATTGTGTCAGATATCTGACTTTTTCTGGACGACTTACAATTAAGTCGTCTCTGGAAAAGTTAAAATTTCAATATTTTATTAAATCTAGACGACTTACGGATAAGTCTTCTTTTGTTAGTTTTGCAATTCAAAAATTAAACTTAAATTTTTAACTTCTCCAGACGACTTAATTGAAAGTTGGCCGATCAGACGACTTATGTTAATGTCGTCCAGGATAAGCAAAGTCGTCCAGAACATTTTCCGAGTTTTCTGGTCAAACCTTGCTTATCCTAGACGACTTTAACATAAGTCGTCTGATCGGACGACTTCCAATTAAGTCGTCTAGGAGAAATTAAAAATTTAAGTTTTATTTTTGAATTGCAAAACTAACCTGAGACAACTTATCCGTAAGTCGTCTAGATTTAATAAAATATTGATATTTTAACTTTCCCAGAGACGACTTAATTGTAAATCGTCCAGAAAAGGTCAAATATCTGACACAATTCGGTCAAATGCAAAAGTAGCCCGTTTTACTTAGACGACTTAATTATAAGTCGTCTGGTGTTCTTTTTTTTTAACAAAAAAATCTAGACGACTTAGAATTAAACTGGTATGTCGTCTGCGTCGATGTTTAGTAAACTTTCATGAAATTCTCTATGTTTACTAATGTGTTTTATTTTGAATTTTTGCAGATGATTCGTCAGTTACATGCAGTGTATGGAGAATGGTTGTTGAAAGATTGCCGTTGGGATTTGGTGGTTGATGATCTCAAAGGACCAAGATTGTTTTTATTGAATGAAGATTCAACACATGCTGAACTTGTTGCAATGGCACAAGAAGATTATAACCTGGACATGAGCACAGTCACTGTAGAGATTAGATACTCATTATCAGTAGAAATGATGATGGCTCCAGACACCCCTCCCATTCATGTTACAAGTGATAGACAAGTTCGTAACTTGCTCGAGATACTCAAAACTCATAGAGTATGTCTTTGTGTATCAAGCCGTAGCAAGGTGGAAACGGTTTCAGAGGAAAGGGAAGAAGCTGATGAATGGTTTGAAGATGATGAAGCTGGTGAATGTTTTGAAGATGAAGGTGATAATGAGTTGGTTGAATATGAAAATCATGATGAGGAGGAGGATGATAAGGAGGAGGATGCTGAAATCTTCGTTTTCTATAATGTTGCTGAAGCGGACGAGAATGGTGAGGATTATAGTGTTTATGGAAAGGTTAGAGATGAGGATGAGGAAGAAGATGATGATGTGGTTTTTGAAGATTTCAAAGATACATATGCTATTGAAGGAGGACGATCGAATGGTAACGGTATATATGTCAACCAGAGTTCTGTTAGCAAGGATGCACTGCTTTCAGAGCTGCGGTTGACAGCAGTGAGGCGTAAGTTCTCCTTTAGATTATACAAGTCAACGAAAACTCTCCTTGTGGCAACATGTCAGGTTAGTGGTTGTGGATGGAAGATAAGAGCGAGTGTGAAACATGGGACAAACACGTTTTGGGTAACAAAATATATGGAAACACATATATGCTCAGTGGGAGACCGAATCGCTCAGCGGAGACACTGTACTCCGAAGTATGTTGGTAGGCTTTTCATTGATCGTGTTGGAATCATTGATGGGTTGACTCCGCAGCATATCAAAGATGCAATGAAGAACATGTTTGGCATGGAGCTTGATTAAACCACTTCATACAGGGTACTGTTATATGCACAAACATTGGTGAAAGGAACAGCAGAAGATGGGTATTCGCATCTGCCATCATATTTCGAGCAAATCTCCTTAGCAAATCTTGATTCTGTCACGGCTATAGAACTTGATTCTATTAATAGATTTAAGTATCTATTTCTCCCTTTTGGAGCTTTTATCAAAGGTTTTAAGTATCATAGAAGGGTCATTGTGGTGGATGGGACTCACCTAAGTGGGAAGTATGAGGGTACTATGTTGGTTGCAGCCACACAAGATGGGAATTTTCAGATATTTCCATTGGCTTTTGGGATCGTAGATGCTGAAGATGACCCTTCTTGGGAAGGGTTTTTCACAAAATTGGCTACTTGTATATCTGATGACCAGCCTCTAGTGATAGTCTCCGACCGGCATACGGCCATTAAAAGTGCGTGTGATAAGGTGTTTCCTTGGACAGTGAGAGGAATATGTTATTATCACCTTCAAGATAACATTGTCAAAAAGTATAAAGGGAAACATCTCTTGTACTTGGTGAAAGGTGCTGCTTATGCTCATACGGTTTCAGATTTTAACCGGTACATGGCTGAGATAAATAGTGCAAACCCGGACCTTGCAACGTATTTGGTGAATGCCGACGTCAGCCTATGGACAATGGTTTATTTTCAGGGGGACAGGTACAACATAAAAACAAGCAACATCGCTGAATCTATTAATTCTGCACTGAAGCGAGCTAGAGGATTTCCGATCAAGTTTCTGATGGAGTTCATAAGGCAGAAGCTAGAAAAGTGGTATTGGAAAAGGAGAGAAGATGCTTTGAGTCTCCCAACTCAACATAGTCGGGGTGTTGAATACTTTCTTGTTGTTCGAGAGGAGATAGCGGATACGATGAGGGCCCTACCAATTGATGGATGTCGATTCTTTGTGAAAGGTGGCAAAATGGACTGTGTGGTTGATTTGGAACATGGAAAGTGTGATTGTGGTGTCTACCAAGTGGAGAAAATACCTTGTTCTCATGCTATATCTGCTGGTACATTTGCTGGTTTGCATATATCCACACTTGTACTTCCAGTGTACTCAAAGGAGTATTTGTTTGAAGGATACTCAGAGAATATATTTCCTTGTGCTGGACAACAAGTTGAGGAACGCACATGCTTCCCTCCGGAGGTAAAGCGTGGTTCGGGGAGACAGAAGAAATCAAGATGGCAATCTTGGTTGGAGCTATCTAGGATGAAAGGACGCAAACCCCGGAAGCAACACAGGGTTTATAGATGCCCAAACTGCAAGGAAACTGGCCATACGAAACCACAATGTAAGAAACCAGTTGATTAGTCGTCCAGATGACCTAGAATTTAGTCGTCTAGTGTTGTTTAGTCGTTCAGACAACCTATAATTAAGTCTTCTAGTGTTGTTAAATCGTCCACGGTTACCTAGTGTTCTGGACTACTTAAAGTTAAGTCGTCTAGTGTTGATTAGTCGTCCAGACGACCTATAATTAAGTCTTCTAGTGTTGTTAAGTCGTCCATGGTTACCTAGTCTTCTGGACGACTTAAATTTAAGTCGTCTAGTGTTGATTAGTCGTTTAGACGACCTATAATTAAGTCTTCTAGTGTTGTTAAGTCGTCCATGGTTACCTAGTCTTCTAGCCGACTTAAATTTAAGTCGTCTAGTGTTGATTAGTCGTTCAGATGACCTATAACTAAGCCGTCTAGTGTTTAGTCTATGTATTAACTTCTTTGTCAAATTGCACAACCCAAAGATTATAAGACGACTTAATTTTAAAAGGTTAATATACAGAAGATAAGTTGTCCAAACAACTTAATTATTAGTCGTCCAGGCTTTATGAGTATGTTTTAAGAATTAATTGAAAGTTTTCTGTACAACAAACACAACATACAACCAAGTTCGAATAAACAAACACAAACACAACAAGCATCCTAAACATCAGCCTAATCAAGTTTGAATACAAATATACAAACATACAATGCAAACAGCCTTCATAAGCACCGATCTCCTTAAAATTATCCTTGTTTTCATACAAATGCGGGAGAGTGATCTCATTATATATATCCACAGCCATCTTATCCCTAATATTCTTCACGCTGGCGTTGTTATTAGAAAAGTCTTTTGCATTAAATGACAGCCCAAGAACATGACATTCAATGTATTTTAGAGCGTAGATGCCACAATCACTAGATCGGGCCTGAGGCACATTGCTTGCACGTTCAAATATGAATGGCTCCAGGGAGTATTGGTCACGTAGCTCATCAGTGGTAGAGCACTCAACAAACAGATAAGGAACCATGTGCTGAAAAGGCTCCATTACCAGTTCGAGTTCTTTGTCGGAGATACAAGATACGATGTTGTCCAAGACGACTATGTGTCTCTTAGGGATCGATATCCATATAGCAACTCAATGCTCGTTCTTGTAGTTCACTGGCGCATAGATATCATCAATATCCACCCCCACATCTTCTCAGACTTGCAAAATGATGGTACAATGCCTGCATAATAATTAAACGCTCCACTAGGGAGTCTTCTTCCCAAACCGTTGGGAGCAGGCTCCGATCCTTTAAATCCGTTGTAGCTGGCTCTCCATTGCTGAGCAAAGAGATGATCAACGAAGCAAATCCTCTCGCTCCTGAACGCTTGTGGATGTTCAGCGTACCTCTTCCTCAGCACATAAATCCAAGCATCAACGTGCTGCATTTAAAATAAAACAACTCAGAAGATATCAGACGACTTACCATTAAGTCGTCTTGTAAGTATTCTACGTAGACGACTTAACAGACGACTTACCATTAAGTCGTCTTGTAAGTATTCTTTGTGAACGACTTATCAGACGACTTACTTGTAAATCGTCTACATAGAAGACTTGCCAGACGACTTACTTGTAAGTCGTCTACAAAGAAGACTTACCAGCCGACTTAACGGTAAGTCGTCTGATAAGTCGTCTACGTAGAATACTTAGAAGACGACTTAACGATAAGTCGTCTACGTGGAATTATAGTCAAATGATACCACTTACACAGTCATGCAACCAAGATAACGAGGTTCGGAGGATGTGATACCACTTAGTTGGTGTTGTACGTGGTTTATCCTTCAAAGGTGTGTCATAGTAACTGCAAACACAAAATGTCCAGTCAGCAATCAGTTTTGTAGACTAAAAAGCAAGGTATTATGGATCATTTACGGATCAGTTTTCAACCAATCAGCGAGCTCCTTCAGTTTGATCTTGTTAACTGATCCAAACGGATTATAGACTGGAGCTTTGGCCTTTTTGGAAGCAATGTTGGCATTTTTGCTTGGACTTATCACTTTTTGCTTTGGGTTTGGAATGATCACTTTGGTCATGCTATTTGCTGTATAAGGAGATTGTTGTGAGGCAGCAAGAGTCCTTGGTCGCTCACTCTTGGAACGTTTAATTTTTGCCAAAGCGACTTCCCTCTTTTCCTGATATCTAACTTGCTCCTTCACTAGATCTGAAATAGTGGGTTCCTGTTTATCCAAGATCTCGAAGCTCGGGTCTGAATGAAGGCTGGATGGAAGGTTGGATGGAAGGCTGGATGGAAGACTCGGTTCTGGAGGTTTTTCCTGGCTCGGAACTATACTCACCTCTTTCGAGGAAGTAGTACCTGCGGACAAATCTGTTGGTTTACCCCCCTTCGGCAAGCTCTTCTTTCCTGCGTTCGACCCATTAAAACTTTCATATTCCCCCAGTAAGATCTCCTTCAGTTTGACCCTTACTCTTTTTTTGTTCTTGCGTATGAAGTCCTCTTTTCTGGTGACACCAAGGATCTTCTCCACAGCTTTCACCCTTTCAGGCAGATACTTGATCTCCGTAAGGCACGTCACAAACCCTTGACTCAAGGCATCGAGTACATCCTTTAAAGAATCTTTCAAAGAATCCTTCACGATTCTTTCAATGTCCTCTTTGGTCAGTCCACTAACGTTCGGCCTGACCTCAACCTCTTCCTCTGCATCTTCCTCTGCATCTTCCTTTGGCTCCTCCTCTTCATCTACCAGCTCTTCTATACGCTCTGTACGAGCTTTTTTAAGAGGTCTTGGACTCTCTACCTTCACCAGAACTATCGCTTTCTTCCTTTTCTTTGCTACCGGCCTTGTATTGACTCAA
This sequence comes from Eruca vesicaria subsp. sativa, assembly GCA_932364175.1. Lineage (NCBI taxonomy): Eukaryota > Viridiplantae > Streptophyta > Magnoliopsida > Brassicales > Brassicaceae > Eruca > Eruca vesicaria. The sequence continues at coordinate 113,655 of CAKOAT010341821.1, forward strand.
GTACCGGTGACTTCCCAGCAATCCATGGTCCACTTCCATGGTTTCTTTATGTACATAAGTTTAATTATGTTCTCTGCGGTCGGATCATCAGCATCAGAGTCCCATCTTGGAAGCATGTCAGCAATGCTCTTCTAAACAAAGTGCATAACACTAGTCTGCAGTATATAGAAGATATAAACTTAGATATTTGACGGATTAAGAAAGATGGAAAGAAAACAATTCGCAGAAAAACTTATGATTAAGTCGTCCCACTGGACGACTTAACAGACTACTTACTATTAAGTCGTCTGGGTAGTCTTCCAAGACGACTTAATGATAAGTCCTCTACTAAGTCATCCAGCTGGAAGACTTTTCAGACGACTTATTTTTAAGTCGTCTGCTAAGTCGTCCAGCTGGAAGACTTTCCAGACGACTTAATCATAAGTCGTCTGCTTCTGAAGTAAAGTAAATACATGTCTTTTAATGGCATCTTTAAAAAATCTTCGTCCTTTGCCACCCTTGTAAGCTAGTATCGGTGGAGACGGTCTGTTTGGTATGGGCTGACCATAATTAGCACCCAATTCCGGCAGAACTGTGTACACCCAGACCTGGAGAGCTTGTACAAACCCATCAATGGTGTAACAACCAGATATATCTTTTCCCTTCAAGGAGTCCATCAACACCTTAACCGGGACTCTCCCCCATGGATAATTCTCAAACCGTTCTGGATCCATCACTAGCCTAGCCAGAATAGCCCGTGTAGGGGTTGAAAACTTCCTCCCTTCAATGTATCCAGCCAAGATGGCAAGGTACCTGAGCCGCTTGCGATCATCCGGAGACCACCTTTCGCATCTCCTAAATGCATCTATTATCTGATCAGTAGTTGGCCCAGCTTCGACATTAACTCCCAACAACTCCCAGAAAGCAACCAACTCCTTTGTAACAGGACAGTTTGCTCTCTCAAGGTCCTCAATGTACTCGCAGTTTAGACCAGTGAGGTATTCAAACACGAACAGTGAAAACCTCAAAGGTTGTGGACCAGCAAGACTCCACAGCTCATACTTCTTCTTTATGTCGAGCTGGAAACAGAGTATGTAGTGAACCAGCCTTGAAGCCCATTCAAATTCCAACTCTTGGAACTTGATGAAAACTCCCAACTTAGACTCCTTCAGCTCTTCATATTTTCATCATTAAGAGCATTCCTTAGAGCAGTATACAACCTCGTACACGAATGATACGAAATGCTATGCTGAGCGACAGGCTCTTGCCCTAGTGTATGTATCCTACGGGGGAGTTCGGGAATATCCTTTCTTTTCTGCAAAAAAAATCAAAGAAAATCATCTCAAACACACAACCATCCAATATACCATTTTAATTATAAGTCAGGAAGACTTTCCAGACGACTTATAATTAAGTCGTCTGTCAAGTCTTCCAGTCGAAAGACTTATATTAAGTCGTCTGGAAAGTCTTCCAGGTGGAAGACTTTCCAGACGACTTTCCAGAAGACTTATTATAAGTCTACCAAGACTTCCAGTAGAACATTTGAAAGCTGACCTGAAAATTCAGAGAAGATGTAATCGCCTTCGACATAGCGGTTATAGAACTGCAAAAATAGACGTGAAAATGAAGCGCGATGAGAACGACGGTAACCGTATAATGAGAGGAAAACAACATCAAACCTAACTAAACAACAAATCATTTGAAATCCCCAGTCTTTGAAACCCTAATTTGAAATGAAAAATATCCCCAAATTGCTTGAAATCACAAATCGTAACCGTAAAATGAGAGGAAAACAACATCCAACCTAACTAAACAACAAATCGATTGAAATCCCCAATTTTTGAAACCTTAATTTGAAACCAAAATTTCCCAAAATCGTTGAAAACGCAAAAACAAACGGTAAAAGTAAAGGAAAGCAACATCCATCCTAATAAAAACCCATAAATCTGCAAGAGAAGCCTTCGATTTACCTTGGTTTTCTATCGGATCGAAGTCGCCTTTGAAATCACCTTTGAGAGAAACGGCGTTAGGGTTTTCTGAATTTCGCGAAAAGTGAGTAAAAAAAAATCATCTTATATATGTTCGGTAAAAAATCCGGTTAGGTTTAAAAGTAATTTGGTAAAATGTGGTTTGGGTGACTTATAATTAAGTCGTTTGTTGATACTATACATCCGACTAAGTCGTCTGCCTTATTAAATATATTTACTAGATGACTTAATTATAAGTCGTCCAGACCCTAAACCCTAAACTAAATTGACTAAATTAACTAACTAACCACATTTTACTCAATCTCAGTAAAACTAGGGCCGAGAGGAGTCACATGAAATACCATGTCTCCTTCCTTTTTGAACACGACAATGTCACCGATGTAAAGGGAGTGTGCTTGGGCAAAGGCTTCCCAACCATCGGTGAGTCTTCTTCCTTCTTGGTATAACTTCCCAAGTTTGATGTGAAGCGTCCGATCGTAGTGTTCATTTTCCTTGGTTCGGCTTCCCTTCTATGTGTTTTGAGTAGAAGGCAAGTGGTATTGTCTACAAGTCAACAAAGGAGAAGTTAAGCAAAGGAAATAAACAGAGGAGAAATAGAGCGCGTGTGTATACCACGCAACTGTAGAAACCAGGAAGCAGAGGCTTCAAGAAGTGAGGTTCATGCTGATTCGCCATCTGCAAACAAGAAACGAAATGGAAACATTTTAATTCTAAGTCGTCTGGGTCGTCCACCTGGAATACTTATATTAAGTCGTCTGGGTCGTCCACCTAGAAGACTTTCCAGAAGACTTAATTATAAGTCTACCAAGACTTCCAGTAGAACATTTGAAAGCTGACTAGACGAATGAGAGGAGAACAACATCCAACCTAACTAGACCACAAATCGATTGAAATCCCCAATCTTTGAAACCCTAATTTGAAATGAAAATATCCACAAATTGCTTAGAATCACAAAACGTAACCGTAAAATGAGAGGAAAACAACATCCAACCTAACTAAACAACAAATCGATTGAAATCCCCAATTTTTGAAACCTTAATTTGAAACCAAAATTTCCCGAAATCGTTGAAAACACAAAACCAAACGGTAAAAGTAAAGGAAAACAACATTCATCCTAATAAAAACCCATAAATCTGCAAGAGAAGCCTTCGATTTACATTGGTCTTGTATCGGATCGAAATCCCCTCGAAATCACCTTTGAGAGAAACAACGTTAGGGTTTTCTGAATTTCGCGAAAAAGTGAGTAAAAAAAATATCTTATATATGTCCGCTAAAAAATACAGTTAGGTTTAAAAGTAATTTGGTCAAATCCGGTTTAGACGACTTATAATTAAGTCGTCTGTTGATACTATACATCCAACTAAGTCGTCTGCCTTATTAAATATATTTACCAGACGACTTAATTATAAGTCGTCCAGACCCTAAACCCTAAACCCTAAACTAAATTGACTAAATTAACTAACTAACCACGTTATAAAATCAAATTATACTTCAATAGTGTTTATACACAGAAATAAACACACTTAGGTAAATTTTTAATTTTTCAAAAAACATTTATGCTTTCGAAAATCTAACTCTAATAAACACATACAATACTACAACATATGTTGGTGAAACCTAAACTAAAGAATATCATGACTCACTACTTTCACTCATCTATGCTGAAAACAACTGACTTTTGTTATATCTTAATTTATATCTCTTAAGACATATGTTAATTACATAATCCCAATTTTTCATTTATCAAGATATTTATTTCACAATATTAAAAATTATTTTTAAGAAAAACTGTCCCAGACGACTTAGTTGAAAGTCGTCTAGGCAAACGATTTCCGAGGGCTAGAAACGTAAAAAAAAATACCCTTTTTGTTTGTTCACAAGGGGTTGGTTGTAATTTCAATAGCCTTTTAAGTTACTTTTTCATTTGATTCAAGTTTGGGTTTACTTTTGCATTTCAAATCAAGTTTTGAGTCATATTTGGTAATTTTCCCTATAAATAATTCATACTTTTAATTTCAAGTTACACTAAAAATAATTATAAAATACCTTAATCTATTTTATATAAATTATAGACTAAATGAACTATATTTACAGAATAACATATATTTATATAGTTTACTTCAACTTATTAAAAAATACTAAAATAAGATAATTAAATTAATAAATAATTTTAAATTTTAAAATACATAGCTAAATTAATAAATTAGGATATAATTTTAATATAAAATAAAATAAAAAATTTAGTTGACATTCATATTATTTGATTATATGGTATACTGGACTATATATTATGATTTACAATTATATTTCTTACAAATTATTTCATAAAAATTTAAACATTAAAAAATAGATTTGTATTATAGCTTTAATTTTTAATATAATTAATATTAATATGAGGTGAGTTATATAAATGAATAATTATCTTTTTCATAAAATTAGATTTAAATTTTTAATTATTAATATTCTTTAAAACAAAATTTTCTTTATAAAAGTACAGATATATATATATATATATATATATATATAATTTATATTTTGGGTAAATAACATTTTAAAAATTTCTAAACCATCTAAATTAGATTTTAAGTTAGACTTGAGCATTCAAGTATCTGTTAGGTTACGTGTTAGGTATTTTTGAATTTTAGTTCTAATTTATAGCACATCCTAAGTCTCATTGTTTTAAATATGTAAATACGGATTGGGGGTTGGATATAACTCATTGGTTTTTATTCTAATTTGTATCATGTCCTAAAACTATAAAGTAATAATATATCGTTAAAATGAGATTTACACTCGATCGGTCCGGATATTTCTAAAGTTTAATCCAAAATTTTAAAGCAAACACTACAAGAAAACACATTTAAAGCTAGGGCGGCTTTTCCTAATTATTTCCTCGTAAAAGGGAGTTTACAACGAAATAACGAGGAAAAGCATTTCGTCGTGACACGTTTGTCGTAACTCAACTTTCTTCGTTCTTTCCCCGTTAAGTAACGAAGAAAATTTTCCTCGTTAAATCGTCAACATCATTTCCTCGTAAAAGACTCATAATGTTTTCCTCGTTAAAACAACGTAAGATTTTCCTCTTAAAGCCCTCGTAATACTTTCCTCGTAAGAGCCTCGTAAAACTTTTCCTCGTTATTGCCACGTAAAAGTTTCCTCATAAAATCCTTGCAAGTTTACGAGGAATTTACTTGGAAACCTTATTTTTCCTAAACTATACATAATAATCAAAATATATAAATAAATTATTTTACAAAAATTTAAAATTCAAATAATATAAGAAAAAACGTGATATATGCATAAATATTTAAGTTTAAAATTTATTATACAATAATAATAAAAAAAACTACGGGTGTAGCTCGTGAAATTGGCGGACGAAGTCTTCACTCCTCTCGGCCTCCTGGCGGGTTGGATGTGGCTGTGGCTGAGGCTATGGCGGTGGGTGTGGAATCCGTAATTGTTCCCGCCTGGCACGCAACATCATCTCCAATTACGGATTTCTAGCCGCCAAAATGTCCAGAAAACCTTCGAGCGAACCCATTTGAGCTTGCGTCGTGCTCATATCAGAACGCGTCGCTTGCAATTCCGAACGCAGCTGAGCAGTCTCATTGTCCCGTTCCTGAGCATAAGATGATGTCGCTCTAGGGATATCGTTAACGGAACCAATCCCCACAATACTTCCATTTTCTTAGGGACGACCTGTAAATAAAAGATTAATGTTATAGTTAATAAAAAACATAAATTAAATGAATAATAATAATAATAAGAAGAAAATAAATTTACCTCCTCAAAAATCCGATCCACGTCAGGTGTGGATAATACGATAGGTGTCCCATCGGGAGTCTGCTGACTCAGCTGGGAGTGGCGCTCTTCAACCCGAGAAAAAACCTCGTTGTAGATTCGCTCAGATCGAGGATCTACAAGAGATGGAAGAACTCCCGTCTCTTTAGCATAAAAATATTTTAAGAAATTAATTAAAAAAGTATATATATAAATATATATATATTAAAAAAATTAGTTATTAAAAAATTTAATTACCATATCTAGACGAACTCTGGCGTGAGGTTTTTGACCTGAACTGTGGAGCATCTTCGTGTTGCCATACTCATCTTTGGTCAAACGGTTAGCGGAGCAGTTGATGGAGGTTCTGATTGACTCTGGCAGGTTCCAATAATGGATGAGTCCATCCCACACCGAATATGTGAGGCAAGAGAGTTTCCCCTTCTCATAACTATCCACCTCATAATCGTCCTTCCAGTTGGAGACCATGTCCAGCAATCATGCTTTCACCTTCTGCTCAAACTCACGCTTCACCCGCTCGTTCACTCCTATGGACCAACGCCATTTTTGCTGTAAACAAAAATAAAATTAGATTAATAATTAGTCCAATAATATTAAAAAATTTAAATAATATAAAACTTTTTACTAATCACTTACAGCGAACATTTTGAACCACGTCTTTTTGGTGTGGAGAGGCATCAATTTCACGTTTGGAGCTGCATCGGGGAAGTAGCCCTTGATACAGTCGGTAACCCTCCGAGCGACACAATTGTCAACCACAAACCTGTACAAAAAAAAAATTAAAAGTATTAAATTTGTTCATTAATGTTTGTTATAAATAAAAAAAATAAACATACCAGTAAGTGTTGTCTGGACAGTCGGGATCTAGGACCGGTAAACCTTCTTTGCCTGGCTGAGCGAGAAGATCCTCGACGGTGTACATAGCATACAGAGCATCTGGCGGCACTTGCAAATCAGGATGAACCCCGGCCACAGGAGGAGGAGGAGGAGGAGGAGGAGGAGGATGATGATGATGATGTATGGGTGGTGCAGCAAACTGAGACTCGGGAACACTCTCCGGAATCGAAGAACCGGGAGCTGAAGAAGATGATCCGCCCGTATGAGGACCTGACTCACGGCCTAACATGTCCCCGTAATGAGTCCCGGTTGTAGGAGGACCTGAAAAAGATGATCCGACTGGCGGTCACTGTTTACCCTTAAGCTTTTGCTCTCTAGTCATCTAAAACATTTTAACAAAACATAAATATATTAATAATTAACATTTAAAAAAAAACATAATATGAATTTCCAAAACTAAGCAACCTAATATAAATTCCCTAAACTAACCACCTAATCTAAATTCCGTTAACCCTAAACCCTAAACTAACCACCTAATCTAAATTCCCTAACCATTTACCTTAAGAGGAAAAGGAGAGAAGATAACGACAAATGAGAGAAATCATATTGCTTCGATTTATATAGGGATTTTGGTTTCCTCGTAAAATCCTAGTTACATTACGAGGAAACAACGAGTCCCGTGTACCTTACGAGGATTTTGCGAAGAAAAGCTTATGTGGACTTTACGAGGAAATAACCAGTCCCGCGTTTTTACCTCACGGGGGTTTTACGAGGAAAAGGCTTACGTGGACTTTACGAGAAAATAACCTTACGTGGATTTTACGAGGAAAACTTCTTACGTGGACTTTACGAGGACAACTGCTTACGTGGATATTACGAGGAAATAACAAGTCATGTATTTTCACATTACTAGAATTTTACGAGTAAAGGTTTGTATATCCCTAAAATTTGAAACCACAAACCCTAAACCCCAACTTCCATAACTTATACCTCTACATCTTCCTAAACCCCAAATCACAACTACCAAAACTTCCATTTTATTTTCGTATTTAATTAAATCTTAAAATTATTAATATTAAAAACTCAGATACATCATTTCCATACAACATCATTCAGATACATCATTGCAATTCTCGGCATCATCACTAGAAACATCATCATCTTCGTAAAACTCGCCTTCAAAAGCTTCGTCCTATGATCCAGGCCATCTTCGTATTCACGATTATGCGGATCGATGAGTAGGATTTCATCAATTTGTGCTTCAGGTTCCTCGATTTCATTGGTGTGTTCCGCTTGTAATGGTGGTTCTTCTCCATCGATTATTCGTCCAAGAGGTGTAACTTTGATAACAGCTAACCAATTTGTTCCTAAGGTTGTCATCTGAGGGTATGGAATGAAGCAAACTTGGTCCGCTTGTGAAGCTAATATGAAAGGCTTGAATTTGTTGTACCTTCGTCAACCATTGACATCAACTACACCAAATTTGTTAATCCGAACACCTCTGTTGACAACGCGGTCGAACAACTCGCACTTGAAGATGACGCATTTCAGTTTCAATAATCCTGGGAATTGAACTTCATAAATCTCATGCAAGATCCCGTAGAAATTTGTTTCGCCTTTCACACATATTCCATAATTACTTGTCGCCCGGTGTCTACCATAGTCATAGGTATGAAAAGTATAGCCTTGTGTGAAATACATCGATGATGTGGTGACCTTTGCAACTGGACCTTGAAGTAATTCGCGAAACCATGCGGGATAAACGGGATCGTCATAATCAACCTGCAAAAAAATCACATTTACTTGGAATTAAACTTACTATCAGGGATGTATGCATAAAAATTCAAGTTATAATATATGTTTCCTCAACCACTTGATAAAGTGTTGATCTTTCCTTGTGCTTAACTCAGTTGTCGATATACCTGGGATTACTTCTTCAACTTGAGTCACAAATTCGCTGTAAAATTATATTATGTTAATTAATCAATTGAAAATATATAAATGTGTATGAATGTGTTTATATGTTTACCTTTAAAAATAACGAATCAGTGGATGCTCGCAATTGAGAAGAATATAAATGTGTGCACTATGGAAGTCTTTATCACTAGACCACCAAACCTCCTTCAATTTCCAGCAAATCGCCCAATTTGACAAAAGATGTCTGGAACATCTTTTTCATATATGTCGGCACGACACCACCATCATCATATCTTCTTGGAGCTCGTTTCCATGTCTGACGTTCGGTGCAAAGTAGTACGATGTGAAATGTGATGTTTCTTCCGTCAAACTTCCCACAACAATAGAACCTTCAACTTTTGTGAGGTTTTTGGCTTTTCCTTTTAAAGTTTTCACGACCCTTTCATACTGATACATCCATCCATAATGTACAGGTCCACAAAGCAATGCTTCATATGGGAGGTGCACAACTAGGTGCTCCATGATGTCAAAAAATGTCGGCGGAAATAGTTTCTCCAAGTTGCACATTTAGATGGGGATGTTCTCATGAAGTTATTGAACAACATTCTCTTTAAGACTGCGTGTGCTCATATCCCTGAAAAATGCTCTAATTCCTTATATTATAAAAGTTAAGCACATAAGTATAATCATATTTACATGTCCATATATATAAAGATATTAATTAATGTTTGCGTATTATATTACCTGCAAGTGCTTCATGTACTTTTTCTGGTAGTAGCTCCGCAAATGCAAAGGGAAGTAGTCGTTGCATAAAGACATGACAATCATGGCTCTTCATCCCGGAGAACTTTTAACCTTTCTCAACACATCTTGAGAGATTTGAAACATACCTATCAGGAAACTTCACTTTTGAAGCCACCCAGTTGAACAACACCGACTTTTTTTCTGATGGCATTCTGAATATCGGAATTGGAACTTGTCCATTGCTTTTTATATGTAACTCACTTCTTGAGCAGATATCGGGTAAGTCCAACCTCGATTTTATATTGTCTTTCGTCTTCCCTGGGACATTTAATATAGTGTTCACGATGTTCTAAAAAAAAATTATTCTCTATATGCATCACATCGAGGTTTTGGCACAAAAGAAGATCTTTCCAATATGGCAACTCCCAAAATATACTCTTCTTGTGCCAATTGTGCTGAACACCATAAGAATCTGGCATATTACTGGGAACATGCCAATTACCACCATGAGGAGATGTTTCTAGTGCACAGTAGTAATCGATTTGCGCTTCAATTTGTTCTTTAGTTAAATATGGAGGAGGAGTGTCTCTGACCCCCCCCCCTTTTTGTGTCTGAACAATGTCTTGTTTCTTCGGTATGGGTGGTAAAGTGGAAGAAATCGACGGTGACAATTGAACCAAATTGTCTTCCTACCATTCTTCAACTGAAACGCATATGTCATTCCATTACAATATGGACAAGCTAATCTCCCATGTGTAATCCATCCAGACAACATCCCATATGCAGGAAAGTCACTTATGGTTCACAAAAGCATCGCTCGTATAGTAAAATTCGTTTTTGTTGAAAAATCATATGTCCTTACCCCTGTTGACCACAAATCTTTCAACTATTTTATCAGTGGTTGTAGAAAAACATCAAGCGATATTTTTGGATGCTTTGGACCAGGTATTAATATGGTCAATAATAGAAAACTCTCGTCGCATGCACATCTCCAGTGTCATGTTGTATGGCGTAAGAAAGACTGGCCACAATGAATATTGTCTCCCAGACATTCCAAATGGACTAAATTCATCAGTGCATAATCCAAGATACACATTCCGGCTATTGTGAGCGAAATGTAAGTGTACATTGTTAAAATGTTTCCAAGCTCTTACATCTAATGGATGAGTCATCTCCCCATCCGTCTGAGTATGCTCGGCATGCCATCTCATCCCTCTAGCAGTCTCCTCAGATTGGTACAATCTTTTCAATCTGTTTGTGATTGGTAGGTACAACATCCTTTGGTACGGTACCCTATTTCGTCATCGTCCTTGCGATTTGAATCGTGGCTTCTTACAGAATCGTCATTCTTCTAACTGCTCATCATCTCCCAAGTAAATCATGCAGTTGTCGATGCAAACGTCTATCATCTCCGAGGGAAACCCAAGACTATAAACCAATTTCTGGATCTCATAATAAGATTCAGCAGACACATTGTCTTCTGGCAAAAACTTCTTATACAAGTCTACCCATGCATCCATGCAATTTTCAGGTAGATTGTGATCGGCTTTAATACTCATCATTCTAGCAGCCAACGACAATTTAGAGAGACCTTCTCTACAACCATTGTAATTGGCTCGTTCAGAGCTTCTAACATTTCATAAAACTTTTTTTGCATCTAAGTTCGGTTCTTCAACTTCATCATCATGAGTTACAAATGCATCACCTACCATATCATGAATCTTATCACAATCTACCATTTGTTCCTCCTGGTGATAACTATTTTCATTATGCAAATGATCAACGACCAGTTCATCCGAAAATTGCTATTACTACTGCTAGCTTCATTCTTACAGCTATAATCTTCTCCATGTTGATACCAAATATAGTATTGTGGCATGAAACCTTTATTTAATAAATGCTTCCAAACATTTTCACGAGGGCCTAATTTTGTATTGTTGCATTTCCGACAAGTACATAACATCTTACCACTTTCCCGCGTGAGCGGTGTAAAATCTGCTTGATAGATAAATGTCTCCAACCCTTCGAAAAATTATTTCGTCACTCTCCCGTTATTATCTCTGTGTGTATACATCCACCTCCCGTTATTATCTCTGTGTGTTAACATTTGAAATGAATCACAAATGGTCGTATTTATAGAAATTTTTGATTTGGTAGATAGTTATTTACTAGAAATTTACGAGGAAACGTAGGTTCAATACACGTTTTTAAATTTAAAATAAACAAAGCCTTGTTATTTTCTCGCTAAATTGCAGTTTAATATTTCCTCATAAACTCCTAATTAATTTTAACTAGGAGTTTACGAGGAAACCAGAAAAGACACGTACTTTCCTAGTAATAATATTTCCTCGAAAACTCTTAGTTAAGCTTAACTATGAGTTTACGAGGAAACCAGAAAAGACACGTAGTTTCCTCATAAAATTACTAGGACTTTACAAAGAAACACTTTTCTCGAGCCTTTACAAGGAAACTACATGGAAACATTGTTTCCTCGTAAAGTCCTCGTAATGTCATCGTAATATTACGAGGAATTATTATCCTAGTTAATTTTCCTAGTTAACTTTCCTAGTTAAAAAAAAATGTTTTCTTGTAGTGAAAACATACAAAATCAATACTTATTTATATAGAATTAAGATAATAAGATATTTTAAAAACTTTAATAATTTATTTCTAGATACCACTCGAAAATAAATATAAAACTATATATTCAAATTATATATTTATATTTCAAAAATATTTATATTTTTGATTAATTGAAATATTTACATCGATATTTTGAATCTTTACAGGTTTTTTTTGGGTTATCGGTATGGATTAGCTAATAAAACTTTGTATTTTGATATACTTTGTATCACTACCGCCCTATATCATCCCTTCAGGTATTTTTATATTTTATACCGGATAGGGATATTGTTTTTCTAGTTTGAGTTCGGTTTAGATTTTAGGTTATAAATTTTATATTCAAGTATATTTTAAATAAAAAGAAAAAATTATTATATAATACTTTCACCGAAAATTCATCCCACGGGTCATATTTTTTAAAAGGAAAACGACGGTGGCGTTGAGATGGAACATGATGCGGATATCTATACTATTAAAATTGAAGGTACCCTTGAAAAATCGACTGATGGAAGTTGTCTGCACCTTCATTAATGGCATTTTGATAATTTATTTTTGGTCTTACATTTATATATATAACGATTTATTACAAATCATATCACATATTGCATTTACCCAAATTATTCTCTTTCTTCCCATTAATTATTCTAACCATATTTCATATTATATTTTATACATTTATATTGAATTGGTACAAAGTTATTGAACCTATTAATTACACTTAAACTATTATGTACAACTAAAATTATAACATAACCCTATTTTATCAACCAAAGTCTATAATTACATTATTCAACGTCACAGACCATATTTCTTCAACCTTCACGATTTATATCAACCGCACACACATTTGTTCCAACGAGATCCATGGAGTTCTTTTTTACTGAACAACACGAGATCAAATATTCCAATACAGAGGGGTCATGTGTCTGCTATCTCTATCTCATCTTCCTCCGTTAGAGCATCAAGTTTTTTTACAGAGATGCACTAACATTTTTTAACCATTTTGTTCGAATGTTAAATATTCCAGTCACAACCATAAAATATGTAGAAAGAAGTCATGAGAGTTGTTGTCATGAGAGTTTTTGAGATGAGGTTTGCCAACCAATATCTTCTCGCAATCATTTCTCAAATAAGTTTTTAGTATGAGCAATAAATGTCTTCTAACAGTCATTTATATAGAATTGTTTACAGTTATCATCACTATAACTATAATTTCATATGTTCTTTTACAATTTTAATTTTTGATAGAAAGTCAAAAAAATGATGATTTTTAATTAATTATTTTAATTTTACAATTGAACTAATGTCTTCTACCATGGGCACAAGCAGTTTTGCATATGATGTTCTTAAGTTGTAAGAAAATGGTGATGCTATACTATTTATTTTTAATGGAATAAAGAAGGAAATATATTTACTAATGTGATTTCAAAAAGATTACAGATTTGTGATAAGCTTTTTTTTTTTTGTCGTCTGTTGTTTCATTGATTTCAAAGTAGGACAGCCGAAAGGCAAGTTACAACGACACTAATTCTAAAGCCGACGGTTTAAAGATATAACCTCGGAGCCAAAAGCCAGCGGTTGCATTGATACAATCCCGGAAACATAGAAAACACTTAAACTAACATCCAAAAACTACAAGAACAGAGACAAGACTAACAACTAACCCCTAGACGAGACTCAAATTTAGTCAAAGAGAGAACGAAACCGGCTTGATAATGCTATGGACAACCGTAGCTGTAGATTGCGTCTCCTATGCACCTTTGCCTCAACCAACCCCCTTCAAAGCCAAAAAAAACGCCATAGGACTTCGAAGCGAGGTTACCACGCATCTTCTACATGCCTCCACTCTACTAACTCCTTCCAGATCCAACTAAAACTTGCGGTTGACCTCTGAAAGAGCACACCACGCGCCGTTTACGCGCTTCAGAACCACAGCAAGGCTAACCGGAACATACAAGACACACTCAAAACAGCCGGTAACCATAGATATACCACCACAAACCGTAAATCTGTAGAGATCAACGTTTACGGATTTCTATTCCAAACTCTTCACTTCCATCCGAAGACCAGAAGATTCCTGACCAGATCTGAGATCTAGAAGCTAAAAAACATAACTAAAACGAACCAAACTAGAAACACCACAACAAACCACCGCGCCAAGGCTCCAAAAACGCCAGGGCCTCCACTGCCGCATACCTCTTCACGAACAAAGGCACGACCGGGAGAGAGACGACGCCCCAGAACCATCAGCAAAGCGATAGGAGAGTGGAGCACCAGAGAAGCAAAGAGAACAAGACAAAGCAAAAGGAAGGAGGGCTTCCGGCACCGGACGCACGCTCACGCGCCGCCGGGCCGAAGCTTAATCTCAGATCTGGTTTAGCTTTCTTCTTCTTATCGCGAGAGACAGTGATTTGTGATAAGCTTATAATCCAGTAATTAACAATAACTAACAGAAAGTAAATTTATATTTACCTACCTAAACTCTGTTGCCAAAATCTATTGGATTCTTTTGACGTCACTCTGATTTTGCTTGGGGCATTTCTAAAATCAGTTGACCGTCTAATATATTATGTGTACTTCCAAAGTTTAGGACTACAAATTATAATATCCCTAATAATTGACATACAATTTCGGGTAATGTGTGAAGAAAATTATTTAACTAAGTTTTCTACCAAATTTATACTTTGATAAAAGTAAATAATAATTATTATAAAGTTAAATTTTAAATCTAAAGATGTATGAAGGTACTCTTGAAAAATCGACTGATAGAAGTTATCCGCAACCTCATTAATGGCATTATGATCATTTATTTTTGTCTTACATATATATATATATCGATTGTTACAAATCAAATCACATATTACTATACCCGATTTATTCTCTCTCTTCCCATTAATTACTTTAACCATATTCCGTACTATATTTCATACATTTATATTGTGTTATAGACCTTATATTACATGATTTTAATCAATAAATTTCCAACATTATAATTTTTTGGTTGACATTTTTTGGTATATGCATCATATATCGATGATATGATGTTATATTTCATATGTATTAATATTTTCATATAGTTGTACTACACCTTATATTTCAAACACTATACTTTATCAACTCATATTACTCTAACCATGATATGATGATATATATTATATATTAAGATTTTCATATAGTTGTACTCACCTTATATTTCAAAGACTATATGATATAAACTCATACTATACTTTATATTACATATATTAAGATTTTCTTATAGTTGTAGACATTTGTTAATGTATTATATACTATATTGTCTATATCGACATTTTCATGAGTTTTGCATACTATATCAAACATTTTTCAATTTCTCGTTACTTCTATCATTTATTTCATACCTCAAAACCATTTCAAATATCAGGAAAATGGAGAATCCATTCAAATGTCCTTCATTTCGTGTTTTTCTCCATTTCAAGACATTTGAGAATGGATAATCCATCCAAATGTCATCCATTTCATTTTTTCTTCTTCATATGTCGATATATCATCATTCTCATGGTGACATTTAATGACGAGATACGTTTTGTTAAGAAAATATTGCAAAAAACATTTTTTATAATTATCTTCCTACTAAAATAAATAAATTGCTTAATCTACAAGTTTATAGATTAACCACAATCAATATCGTGGTTAGTTATTCTTTGGTTGAATTCCATAAATTTTGGTAACTTACCGTAGTTGGATTACCATTAACTGTTAAAATTTAAATTTCCTATCTAATTCAAAATATCTTCAAAAAATATTCTTTATTCCTCGAAAAAGATATTTTTTTAAATCGTCTAAATATTATGTCCTACATTTGCGTAACCTAAATGTATATCATCCCTACCTATTATAAATATAGCCTCTCTTAACCACTATATTCATCATTCTTTGAAAAACCTAAAAAAAAATGGCGAATAATTTGCAGTTGTCTTTCTTGAGCGGTATAAAACCAAAGAAGACTGCATGTCACATCCAAGTAAAAAGCCTTCATACATGGAGACATTTCATGAAAGACATAGGGGAGACCATGGAACTAATCCTTTGTGATGCAAATGTAAGTTTATCGTTTTATATAGATTTATGATTAAGATATCTTTATTTCGTAAAAGTTTAACCTAAAATAATAATGTTATTTTTTTGTTTATATAGGGAATTAAGATCCATGCCTCGTGAGACATACATTCCTAAATTGGCAAAATATATTTGTGTTGGAGTTCGTGGACATTTTGTAAGTTTTATATATTTAATATAAAATATATAGGCCTATAGACATATTGATTTATAATTTGATATGCAATTCAATTAGTGGTCAGAGATAAGCTTGATGTCTTTGGGGTAAATTTTCTAAAAATCTTCATACAGTTAGCCAAGAAACAGAAGGCATGGTGATATGTCTTCTATGATTTGCTAAGATTAGACAATATAGAGGTATTCCTTGAAAATAAAAACTTTTGTTTCGATTTTGTACTAAATGACCATTGTTTATAGCTGGACATATGTTTCTACTGACTCAATGTTTTGATCATTCCTTCATTTTTCTGTTTTATGTCAGGTGATGTCCAAATCTCAAATGCTTATAATGTAAGTAGGGTTGGGAATCTGAGTCATCACCCGCGGGTCCTGCCCCGTTTAACCTGCTGCGGGCGGGTGCGGGTCGAACAATTTAAAAAAGTTGATTGGCGGGTGTGGGTTATGAGTATTTTATGCAGGGCGGGAGCGGGTTATGAGGATTTTATGTTGGGCGGGTGCGGTTTGGTGGATTTTGAATCGCGGGTACCCACCAACCCGCAATTTTTTTTATTTCTTTTCAATAATATTGATTTTTCAAATTTACTATGGGTCATGGACCCATCCAATTTTGGTTTCAATTTAATATGTATTTTAGTTCTTTATACTCTCACAGCACTTAATTTCTGATTTTCTGTTCAACCAAAAACTGATTCGGTTATGCAAAATTCAATGAAAGACCCTGCTAAAAGGTTAAATATACATCAAATTTCATATATAAAACTATCATATAATAGAAATCGAATCATTTGATATATTTTGTTACAACCAACACAAAACCCGCGCTTCTCAAGCGCGGGTCAAAATCTAGTATATGTTTAAAACAAGGGGAGTCTTATCCTCTTTGCCTAGAAACACCACCATGTGGAATTGAGAAATTCCTAAACAAATATAAATCATATAGAATAAAAATTGTATAAGTTAATAATTAATTGTTGTTAGTTATGAATTAGACCAGTTTAAAATAGGATACAAATCACTAAATAAATAATCACTTGTTAAAAAAATCATATCAATATATAATCCTATCAAAATTCTAAATTAATAATTTCTATTTGTCAAATTTATATAAATAAAAATAATATAATTTTTTAATGCAACTTTTAAGCCACGTACGAGTTTAGAATTTATATAAATAAAAACAATATACTAGTTTACTGCAAACTAGCAACGACATTTGGAGTTAGGGAATGTTAGTGTTAGAATGTGCAATAAGAAGATTCTCATACTTCGGGTCTGATTGGTTCAAATGCAGCAATTGCAGTTGCGGTCGCGGGAGATTGCGGAAGCGGGTGGTTGCGGTTTTTTGTGGTTTAAGAGATTTGTACGACTGGTACTACGGTTAGAATTTTGTGTGTTTTCGAAATATTTATGACTGGTTAACTACTAAATGCATTAGTGGTTAAAATATAAATTAACAATATTTACTTTTTTATAATTATAAAAATACCAAAAATCATATTTTCATAATAAATATAAAATTATACTTATAAAGTTGTAGTTTTAAAATTTTAAAATTATTGAAAATATTTTTATTTAAATTTTATAATATTAATTAAATATAATAGATATATTTTAGTATTTTTATAATTCCAATTTATTTAATAATTTTATTGAATATTTTTTTATTTTTATTGTTTAAAAAGAATAATCACTCTCCCGCAACCGTCCGCAATCGAAAACACTAGTTGGAACCACCTTTTGAATTTAAGAGGTTTAGAACAGTTTGAAGCGGTTCAGAATGATTTGAGATTGTTGCAAAACACCAATAATCACTACCAAACGTAAAAATTGTGTTTGCGGATGATAGCGGTAAACCAGTCATGCTCTTAGTATATGAAGTCCAGGAAAACCCGCCGAGTTTTTATGAGCTTTTGGCAGAAATCGTAGAGAGTCCACCACCAACTGCTCCTTGTGATCAGTTCTCACCTGAAGTTTGCTCCTTTTATCAGCCTGGTAAGTGGGTAACTCATTATATGCTTTTTTGTTTACTTTACAACATCAAAACGTATAAACAATGGATATTAATGGTTCAATTGGTTCTTCTTTACATTTCAAACAGCTTACGAAAGGATCCTCCAGCAAGAGCATCATCCTTGGACCTATTGGTAAGTAATTCTTACTCACCGACTCTCTTTTACTCTCTTGGTAACAACATTTAGGATGTTTGATGATGAAACATTCAATTTGTTTTGTTAATGCTCTCAGAGTCATCCATTCATAAAAAAATTTGAGGACATGGATATTGATCTCGGAATACTTGTTGGCACTCTGGAACCACCTGTTAACTGCCTCAGATAAGAAAATCTCTCTTTTTTTCTGCATTTGGTATATGATATACATCATCTACATCTTTTTTTTTCTGCAGTTGGGTCCTCCTGACAGCCAGAACCCAACTGACTCAAACTAAGTTACAAAGTGACACCTTGACCCAAATAAGAAAACCTCATCCGGTGTTTGATGCCCTTGAAAGCTACATTTCGCTAGAGAGACAAAGATGAGAAGACGAAGAGGAGATGAATCAAAGCGGAGCCACTCAAGAATAGTCCGGAATAACATGATCCCAGAAAGTTCGACTATCGTCAAATGAGAAAATGAGATCCGCCGGTGTCAAAATCTACAAAGCCGACTCGATGTAATATATACAGATTTTGTTTGAAAATGTGATTCAATAGATTGGGTCAATTTATAAACTTATTTGTTCCCCAAAATTATTACATTTCATAAAAGACTAAGTCAAAGGATACTATATAATAGTCTTGCTGTCCTTGACATGTATGAAGACTTGAGAGATCATATCCAAGGAGAATAGTATGTGCCATGTAGTGGAGAGACTCATTGACACCCTCATGGGGTTCATGCTCCATGATTATTTATTTACTATGGATTATGATTATTGATCAAGAGAATTCTCGCATAATAATCTGTCATATTACTTTGCAGAAGGGGATAAATAATTCATATTTACTACAATCTGGAAAATCCCAATCTTACAATATTAAAAGGGGAATATGAAGTCCTTTGAACTATGCCACCTATGAGGTGCGATAATATATGCCCACGATGTGGAGGTCAGGAGGAAACAATTGCACATGCAATTTTTCAATGCCCACCGGCTTTGCAGGTATGGGCACTGGCATCTATACCTACCAGCCCCACTTTATTCCCTTTGGAGAGTACATACGCAAATATGGATTATCTGTTTTGGCGGAAGAAGATCATTTGTGGGCCAGAATTAGAAAGGGACCCTTACCCTTGGTTGATATGGTACATTTGGAAGGCTCGGAATGATAAGTTGTTCAGAGGAATAAATAGAGATCCATTGGAACTGGCCCGGTATGCAGAGAGTGAGTGTCTTGCCTGGTTCCAGGCTAATGAGCAAGTTGTTGAAACTATACAAGGGGATGGCGATATTGAACGTCAGGCCATAAGTCTACGAGATATCTGCATGATAGATGGTTCTTGGACCTCTACAGATCAATTTTCTGGGTGTGGTTGGGACTGGAAGGATAGCAGGAGAAATAGTCAACTGATGGGGATGCGTAATGTGAATAGAGTAGAGTCGGCTTTGTATTCTGAGCTGGAAGCGCTGCGGTGGGCAATGGAGAACATGCTTCAACATTCGCCATGTCAGAGCTTTGGGACGGACTGCAAGGAATTGTTAGCAATGCTTAAGGAACCCCACGGATGACCAAGTTTTTCGACGGAACTGGAGAGGATTTCGACGCTGAGGATTTGTTTCCCAAAATTTGAGATATCTTATGTACCTCGATCTCTTAATGTTGTGTCCGATCATCTAGCTAAGACTGCCCGATCCTTTTATCGGAATCTCTTGTATGTTGGTTGTTCTATTCCGGTCTGGATTCCCAGACCACCTCAAGATTGAGTAATAGATCAGTCGTTCATTGTAAAAAAAAAAAAAAAGAACTATGCCACCTAGGATTAAAAAATAAACCAATGTTAGAGGAGTATCCAGCCATGTCACCATAGATGAGTCCAAAGAAAATATAATCCTTACCTTTCGTTTTGTCAGTCTTGACCTTCCATTATGTCTTCTAAATATTTATTATGGTCCAAGTTGAGCCCAATTCCGAAACCAAATCTCAGATGCATCGATTAAATCAGCCCTTTCCACTTTGACTTCGACGTCTCAGTTCTGTAATGGCCGTTACCACCACCTCCTCCTGATTAGTCAATGAACTATTTAATCCTTCTTTGAAAACGTTCCACCTTACATTGGTCCTCCTATAGATTGCTTCGTCTAAAACCTAAAACCACCTGAAATCTAAAACACTTGGCCATTAAATCTACCGGAAAGTCTTCCCTAGCCGTTTATTTCAAGGACATGACCAGCGGAATCCGAGCTAAAATTTCGGTTGAACCTTTCTGGGAGGCTAGATATATTGCAAAAGTGGAGCTTTATTGGGTTAGAGCTCCTCCTCATCAACGAACAGGTTTGTGTGCTTATTGTGTCGTGCCAACATTTTTACACTCATGTCCTTAATATTTTCTCTGTTTTGAATTTTTCAGAGTACTTGGATGAATCGATGTTAATACCAAAGAATACATCTATTCTAATTCGTGAGTCCCAGGACGGCCTCACATGTGACTTATCACTGCACAAGAGTACATTCTCTTAGATCTTTTGATTTCCATCTGCTTTGTCCACTTATTTAGCTTCTTTATCTTAATCTAAACAAAAAAAGTTTTTGCTACACGTAAATTAAAAGTGTGACTATTGGTTTGAAGAAACACTGAACTTTCATGTTAAATAATGCAATTATCTGAATGTTGCAGGCCGATAATCAAGAATTAAGTGGAACATGTTCAAGCTGAAACCATCAATTCTCATGTTCCTCAGTCGCATGCAGTGAAATATGTAAGTTGATTACGGTGAACATTTATATTGGCGCTGAGTGCACCCATTTTGACCAATTTTTATAGCTAGAAAAGTACTAATTTTCACCTTCTAGCTTGAAGATGAGTTTGACGAGTTCGGGAATGATTTTTACTTCATTCATGCTATCCAAGGTGCCCATCATAATAATCAATGTCATGTTCTTGCACCAACATAATAGAAAGTATATGAAGAAAGCTAACTTCAGGCGTTGATTGACACCCCGACACTTGACTGGCAGAGGTAAGCCATCTTTTGCAGACGGTGGAGTTGAAAATACTGAGATATTTTTGCCAATATTTTTGTTTTGTTTTATTTATTATATTTGCGTCAAGTTTTAAGATACTGAGATTGGTTTTTTGACTTAACAAGAATGGAAAGTAAAACATCACCTCCAAGGTATATTTTCCATCGCTGGTAAGTCAACTTTGGTTAAAGTTGCTTTATTTTTCTTACATTTTCGTAAATAGATAAAAGGTGCTAAGATCATTTTTATTTCCTTTATCAGAACATTTTATTCAGCTTTACCCACAAATGGTGACCCTAATTACGATGTTAAACTACCTACTGGTATTCCCAAGTCCATGTTTGTGGTTCTTTACCCGTCGACAAGTGGTGCAACTGCAGTTCTTAAACCAAATGGGTAAGATGTGTTTAGTCAGTATGGGAATGTTGTTATTTTGTTCTCGCATATATTGAGTATAACGTAAGTGCTTATTGTGTCTTCAGTGTATCCAGGGATGCTTTAAAGAAGGAATTGGAGGGATTGACATCAACAACACGCTCTGTAGGAGAACTTCCGCCTGAGTTAAAGTGTCTGCTATGCAAAGAAGTAATGGAAGATGCTGCACTTACAAGTAAATGTTGTTTCCTAAGCTCATGTGTGACAACTGTAAGTCTGTAAGTACTCATAATTTGTTCAAAGTAACTTTTATTAGATTTATTATCAAAATTATATTCCTCAGTCAATAAGTTATATTGCTTTTGGTTGGTCCTGCAGTTTACAGTACATGTTCGTCCTCTCTGTTTTCGTGAATGCTTAAACCACAAAGCAAAGCTCAATATATACACCATAACCCAGAAAAGGCACAAATCAAAACAAGGAGTGACTGGAGTCTAGAGAATTTTCATGTGATGTATAGAGTTCTTCCATCAACAAGAGACAGTGAACATCACTAAATTAAAGCAAGTATTTCTGATTGTTTGAAGGGTTTGAGTTCTTTTATGTTTAGTTAAAGTGACCACCTGAATCTTGATATTATTGAACGTTGATTAATATGATTCGTGCATGCAACTCTCTATTATATTATAGTTTCTCTTATTTACTGCTCCATGTCCCACGATATACATGAGATTAGTAACAAAACGCTTTATTTATGGAGAAGGTTATAGTATGCAACACTATATTCGAGTTTGTTGTGTTGCTTTCCAAAATTTCTTAAATTTGATTTAACAAAAGAATGGAGAAACCTGGATAAAGAGTTGATACTATACCAACTAATATCATCTGTCAAGATTTGTAAGAAAAACTCCTAATTTTCATATATGAAATAAACATATTGGGCTTGATTAAAAAAAAAAACTGGACTTGATTGGTTACAACTGTAACTTTAAAATTTTTGATGTAGAATAGAGGTTGTAAAAATTTATGCTGTAATTGTAAAAATTTTGCTCAGTTTTTAAAGAGAAAAAAATGATTACAGATATTATATATATATATATATATATATATATATTAATATGTTCATTATGATTAAATTTTTATCAAAATTAAATTGACAAATATTTATTCCGTTTCAAAGTGATCGATGTCTTAGAGTTTATACGCATATTAATAAAATATATTAAATTTCGCTTTAGATATATTGTTTTCTGTGATTTTCTATTTTACATAAGTTTTAATCAATAATTTTTTAATAAATACAATCATTTTTAAAGTTTACAGTTACTGTGACTACCTAATAAAAATTTATTAAAATTAGAAATATTCCTTTTTAAACAAAACTTTTTTTAAAAAAACATAGATCATTTTAATTTTGAACAGAGAGTAATAATTTATTATTTTTTTATGAACCAATTAATTATTATAAAATTATAAAATGCTTATTTTAAGTAAATGAATATAATTGTCAAGTATTATCATATAATCAACATATGTGAGACTTTTTTTAATGTATGAAATTTATTGTTATATAACATATATGTATATTATTATTTTTTACAGTAGTTGTCATATTCTTGAGGTATACATGTAAATATGTATTATATATATATATATATTACGTATATTTTAGAAAGAAAAGAGAGCATAAAAACGAAAATTATTACACAGAGCACTTAAAGTAATGCTCTATAAAATTTGCTCTCTAAAGCTAAAGCTAAACTAAAAGATTTTCATGGCTGTAAGATTTAAAATTTAAACTAAAGTATGATTGCTTTTATTTTTTGGCTGTAGATAAAAATATGGGTGTGTACAACACTCTCTGCTATTACCAATCATCGCCATTATCACATCATATCTAACTATTAGACATGTGTTAAAAATGAGATTTATAATCCAAAGATTAAATAATATTATTTTCTTTTTAAATGGTGGATTTTAGAGATTCATCCTCTCGCATGAAGTAATGCAGAACATGGGACGTTTTGAAATACTCATGAATATTGAAAAGTAGTTTTGAAACATGCAGGACATTGCATGTTTCACATCAAGTGTTCGGTTGTATCAACTTGGTTGTGTGAACTTGCCACACTTAAACTCCTAACTGTCCATGATCATAGAACCACAAAATTAATACAACAATGAGATCAAGACACCAACAAGAAGAAACCTCTCTCATGTTACATCATCTTCATTTGTAGCTCTACCAAATCTGTGGTATATGTACATTAATCTTATTTGACATGGCGTTGTTATACATATCTAATAGAGCTAGATGTACATTAATCTTATTTGGCTTTCATACCCTTTGGTTTCGGGTATGAGGGTTTGTCGTCAATAGCGGCTGAACAAATGTTGATACCAACTCTTATGGCTTGAGGGTTGTTCTATGACGGACAGCAGTCATTAAACTACCATTGTAAACATCAACCCATAAATTCTAAGAACACATTCTTTAAATATCATTAAATAAGTACTTAATTGTTAGTAAAATGACACCAATTGATTATAAAACCCAAAAGAAAATTTGAATCAAATGTATTTAACAAATTATTATCACGAGAAACCAAATATAAAAGATAAAAAGTAATTTGATCATAACTAAATTTTAATTAAGTTTTCATC